>JAARMF010000368.1:45261-97026 GCA_022844705.1 Toxascaris leonina | reverse complement strand
TTGGCGCTGAACTCTGGATGTGAACATTTGAGTGCTGATTTTTGGTGTGCAAATGCTTACCATTTCCGTTTCATAGTGGCATATCGTCGACCAAGTTCTTATGTTCAGGAAACTAGGGAAATTTTCGACTGCTCAACTGACTGGTGCTGTGTTGTGCATTCCTCAGTAATTGTTCGTGACTTTAACATTTCACTTTTCCGAATGACGTAAATATGTTGACCGATNTGTGCATTCCTCAGTAATTGTTCGTGACTTTAACATTTCACTTTTCCGAATGATGTAAATATGTTGACCGATTTTCTCGCAGAATGTGGTCTTGCTAGGCTGATTGATGGGCCTACATACGACAACAGATTGCTGGATTTGTTACTCGGTACAGATGCCGCTTCCATAAGTGATCCTCGTGTAACAACCAGTTTTGGAGCGAGAGATCACCGTTGTATTAGCTTCGAAATCGTTGGGCCCTCTCGGCCGGTTGTAGCAGTCCGCTGTCGTGACTATAGTCGTTGGAATTGGGGTACGACTGGTATCTTGAGTTTGGTTCATGTCGCAGTTTAGAAGATATGTATGCTGTACTTTTAGATTTGGTGGATCGTGTTATTGATAAGGTTATCCCTCTACGGAAAAATAAGGCGCTTACTGCTCAAATGCCTTCCTATCTTCAGCGTGTATCTTCGAAGCGATATTTTCTGTGAAAAGATAGGCGAAAAGCGCATGAATAATAAAATTAAGTCACGTCACTGCATTAGAACCATTACTACTGAAGACGATCACCCTCTTTCTGATGATTATGCAAAGTCGGTACAATTCGCCTTATTCTTCGGACAGCTGCTTGAAACGAACAACGGTACTCTTCCTCCCTTCTCCATGTATATGCGACACCATCTGGGTGCCGTGAAAATAGATTTGGGCGCAGTCAGAGAGGTTATTTCTGAATTCAGTGATAAGGTGTAGCTAACACCGGGGTATATACCTTCGCGATTCATCAAGAAAGCCGCGACAGGCCTCTTTTACGCCTTACGTCCTCTATTTAGGCATAGTATTGCACAGCAGGCACCGTTTCCAATGCTTGGGAAACGGCCGTAATCGCACCATTACCGAGAAAGCCTCCCTTAAACGGTGTTTCAAATTATTGTCCCATCAGTCTTACGTCATCATTTTGCAAGGTGCTCAAAACTATTTTGAGAAAATCGATTTTGAATCATTTTAGCCTTTCTAACATTGTCAGCGATAATCAGCACAGTTTTCTCAAAGAAGGATCTACATTCACACGACTAGTGACGTCCTGCTGCGACCGTCAGTAACGGCTTCCAACAAGATGGAGTCTATAACGGCATTGCGAATGCCTTTAATTCGGTAAATCTGAGCTATCGGATACTGTGCTGGAGTTGGAGGCCTATGAAGTTGGTAGCATTGTCCTAACCTGATTGAAAATTTTTTTATGTAGTAGCAGTTTCAGGGTGAAAGTCGGGAATGCCTTGTCTTCCTTTCATTCTATGCTCAGTGGGGTACCGCAACGTAGCAGCCTGCGGCCTCTCTTATTTCTGTCCTATGTAAATGACCTTCTAGATAAATTGATGAGTTGTTGGAAGCGTCATGCTGATGTTGTGAGGATATACAGGCCTATTTTTGTTCCACAGACGGATACAACGTCCTATGTCAGGACATGGTTCCATTGGAAAGGTGGTCACAGCTATGACAGCTCCATATATTCGCTGATAAATGCTTTGCCTTGCATTCAAACTTCTCGATTGAATGTCCTCTGCGTTTATGCGGTTTCTATGTTCCTGCAAAGAAAGTGATGAGAGATCTAGGTGTTTATTTGAGTTCCGACCTTAGTTGGCATAATCACTGCGTTGAGGTTTCGTGGAGGGCTGCTCAAGTAGCANGCATAATCACTGCGTTGAGGTTTCGTGGAGGGCTGCTCAATTAGCAAACTACATTCTGTGTGCTGTGCAATACAGTTGCATAGAAAACTATCGGAAAGCTTCGTTGCTTACTGTCTTAGAATATTGTACCCACGTTTGGTCCCCGTCTGTGAAAAAGGATATCGAAATGATTGAAAGGGTCCAACGGCGTTTTACTAAAACCGCTTTTATAAAACTTTTCGTGAGCGGTTTCAGCCCAATTATGAGTAGTGACTTCTCATTTTTGATTTGAAACCTTTGTGGCATCGTAAAGTGCAGTTCGATTTATATTTATGTTTCGGGGTTGTTTAAGATTTCTCAAGAATTCCATTCGAGGGTATGTTCTGTTTTGCAGAGAGTTTGCTCGAGGCTTCACCATCTGCAATTTGAGAGGAAAACAACTGTTCTAACTGATGTGCTCAATTCTTTTGCTTTTCGTGTTGTTCCTGTCTGAATTCTTTACCATACGATGTAGNNNTACGATGTAGATATGGCAGGTAACTTGTCGTGCTTTAAGAGACGCGATCTATCGAAAAATCTGCTGCCTGTCGGCTATAATTTATTATCAGACGTCCATTTTGCATTCCTCCATGTGTGTCATTTATGATCTCTGGTCCTTGCTTTCATCAGCCTCTATGACGTCCATTTTGATCCCTTCATCCCATGGTTATGTGCAGTGTTTATATCTTAGCATATATTATGCCTCCTGTGTATAGTTATTGTATTGTATGTGGCGCCATGCTTTCTTTATTGTGAATGAAGATGTTTATTCCTATCATTATAGGAAAGCCAGGCCTTTCCGGTAGCATAATCCAGGAGGTGCAGAGTGATCGTACAAACCTACGAACTCAGTTATCGGCAAAGTGTAATGTCGAAAGTTGCTATTGCAAATGTGCGTGGTTAAGCATACAGCTCAAAAACTTGTGTAGTATAATCAGCCTATGTAATAAATCTGCAGTGTTTGCCGTGAAATGATGTAGCGGCCCCGGCCGTATAGAAAACTCTCTTGTGCGGCTTCCCATTCGAGCGGATTCGCTTTTGTCCTTTTTTTTTCTGGTCCAGCCCAAAATTAAGCGATGTGTGCGAAGTCGGGTGCCATCCGGAGTCTACCTAGTTCTACCTATCGTTCATCGTTACACTGTATCAGATAACCACGGAAATGACCGAGTAGTGACGTAGCTGAGATATGTGCAGTGTTGCTGACAGGTAAAACAGTAACCGACAAATGAGAACAGTAATGCAAAAAGGTGCCGACAATCGCTCGATCGGAATTTACGAAAGTGCTACTAGAATCACGGCTGCATATGCTTTTGTTCGTTCACAGAGCTGTGCAGTGAACTGCTATTAAAGTGTCCCGTGGCGCAACATCAACTGTCCGATAAGTGCATGTAATCTTCAACAATGCTACAAGCAAAGTCATTTGCGACTATCACGCATTGTATTTTTGCAGTCGTTTGATGCCTTTCGGTATCATGGCATCGCAGCATGTTCAGTGGTCTTTGATGATGAGATCGTTGTAAATTACAAAAAAGCGGTTTTGTCGACCAAGAAACGGGCTTCAAAGGATGCTCCAGCTGAATAGTATACTGCGACTTATATGCTAGGAAGTTGAGAGGTGAAAAGTGGAACATCAGAATGCTCAACGAAATCTGAGAAGACCACAACGAAAGCAAATTTATGTAGAAATGTTTGTGGCATTCGTAGTTGACAAAAAGCGCGAAAACATATAAAAAGAAGCGGAAAGTGTTCCCTTAATGCGTTTATCATAGCAAGCATATAGCCAAAAACAACCAACTATTTCATCGTTCAATTGACCGATGTTTACGAATCAGAATAAGTGCTGGTGTGCGTAAGCGCATGAGCATCCACCGTGTCAGTAGGCGGAAATGCTAAGCTTGCAGATCTCGCCTGATGCTGCCTCTATGAATCTTTGCAGGCTTTGTGCACGCAAAGGCGCAACACCATCAAATTCAAACTAGTGCTATGCATTGATGCTTGATCGAATGGAGATTAACAGCTGGGAAGTACACATGTTTCTCTAAGAGTTTCTGTTCATTGCATATTAAGGAACATTTCTCTTGCTTATCAGTTATGCTCTTATCAGTTAATGAGCATTCTCCACTAATCGCAAAAGGTCAAACATCGTACACAGGTAACACCATGAAAATCTTAATGAAAATGATGCAATATTGAACGCATAATCAATTAGAATATTTGAATAAGACTACCTAGAACAAATGTTGTTAAACTATGATGAGCTTGATCACGTACTTTCTTCCTGTCGTGCTTAAGGCATCAGATATGTCGACCTCTTGGAAAAGTTCAACAATTGGGTCAGTAAGAGCAAAAGCCGAACATACGGCAGCTTGTGCGCATGTTCCCATGAGCAGTCCTAGCCGGATGCCTTCATGTTGAGATTTTTTTCGGTGAAATTTTCCCACTGACATTGAAGCCACATTTCTGATATACAACCGTGCGAAACATTTGCGAGAAATCATCGTACAGAAATCAGTGCATCGTCATTACGCGTTAATGTGGGTTCACAGTAGCATTGTTTTGAAGCTCTAGAGGGAAGGAAGAGATGGAAGAGGTGGGACATGTTCGTTAGGAAGGGATGTAAATAACCTTATAGAGATGTAAATGAATAGTTTAGCTGCAACTGTGGAATGAGTGGATTAGGCTGTCGCACTGCGAAATGGATTCAACAACAAACGAATGAACGGTTTGCTCCCAGGTCACCTTGCAATCCAGTGTTCAGCGATTACGTTCGAATTCACTAACTGGTTGATGATTCTCATGCAACTTTTCACTCTTGAGGTCGGATGACTTATGAAGCTGTAATGTCATCATGAGCTAATCATTATGAGGTCAAATTTTCGAGCCTAATCTCCTTCTCTCTGCTCCTTTTTCCCATCCGTTCCTCTGCTCTCTCGACTCAGTTGCCATGCTCCCGAACTTTGTGACAATCCTGGATCTTTTAAAGTTGCCAAACACCCATCTTTAACCTATTCACCTCATTGATTTGCTCGCGTCTCCTTGAAACATATCGTAAGTAGATGCAAATAAATTACTTGTGTTTCAAGTTGAACACCCACTGAAGGGGAATCATGCTGTTCATGATTCATCTGTTGCCGAAAGCCTTGTTGCTCACTTGATTTCAAAGATGTTATAACTTGTTCCACAAATTCCTTTGCAGTGTGCGCACTTTGAAGTTCTTTACGTTGTTCAATGTGGACGAACAATGTCAGAGCAGTGTGTGGCTAAAACCACATCCTTCAGACATTATTAGATTCAGTAAGAGCAACTTTGAATGCGTTACAGACCCTCCATGTTTTTTCAATGGAAAAAAACTATATTTTCTTCGCTGTGCTGAGAGCATCGAAATCTTGATGCGCTTGTAGCAAGAACGTTGTGCAGTGAGTTTTCATATTTCCAGTTTCTAACGAGAGTAACCGCAGTGGTAGTGTGCGAGTTTGCCTTTTTTCATCATGCGTTGCTTTTTACTTACATTTTTTTGATGGATGGGACGTGAAGGAAAACTTCGATAACTTCGCACTACTGTTTTACATCCCTTGCGAATACTCGAGCACTGCGAACAAACTCTCTCAACGGCTCCTTCGACATCGACGGTCGGCTTCCCAGTTTCCGCCGCTCATCAGTGAGGAATTAATTGCACATTTTTCAAAGGAAATGCGGAGGTCTGTGCATTAAATAAAGCGTCATGGCGGTTACCTTTTCGTTTAAGATTTTTTCGACTATTTTTTCCTAAATCGCCAACGTATTAAGGCAGAGGCAGGTGCGCACTTCACCTTTCCTTGACTTGTTCTTTCCATCAAAGAAAGCAACCAGATGCAGAGCAAAATCTTCCACTGCAAGGATTTTGGCATTTGTTTTGGAGTAAACACATGACGACGAGGCGATAATGTGGCTTTTAGACGGCGCAAGAGCAGACGCAAGAGATGTGCAAAGATTTGCATCGCGTTTACAGCTCATCGAGCTCCTTCCGTTACTTCCTGCTATCAGATGTGAGGTTGGCAAGTACAGAGCACCGTATTGGTAGCATTCCGCAGAGACTTTCTTGTTTTCGATAGACTTTGAAATCTTATGTGCCTGTGAAAATATCTGCAACGAATTTGGAGACTAATAAATATCGTTGCTCCGTTCATCGCATCATATCACTTCATTAACTTCCAAGTTGTTTTTCTCACTCCACCGTGTGATGTACTTGTCAGCAATAAAACGTCATTATTAAAGCTGGCATGCCTTAAGGGTTTGTTCGCACGGTCTCGTCGACGTGTTCTATCCAAAAAAGCTTTCAGTCTCAAATCGGTCTTTTCTGGGAATATTTTGGTGACAAAACAAAGCAACAAATAAAGCAACCCTTTTGTTACATGTCTGGGAATAACTTTTCTTCTTCAATTTACGCATCACGATGACCTCGTCAGTTTTCGGGAGTATGGGCCTTCATGCATGAACATACCTTTGCTTGCTTGCCTATGTGACTGTTCCGCCACGCAGACGGCAGTACTAGAATCAGGACACTCGACTATCACAACTCTGTGGTAAGCTCACAGTTTGCACAGACTTTCCAGGTGGGGCATCAGCGCTGAATGGAGTTGTATACGTTCGAGCGTCTTTCAAAAAACCTTCAAGATTACAGCATTTTAGCATTATCAAAATCCAGTCAAAGGCTTTGTAAGAGTTATCTAAAATAAGTTTGCAGCACTGCGAATGTCTAACACTTTGATAGGAGCTCACGGAGCCAATGCTGTGAAAAGCGGAATTAAAAAGCGACACCACTCCATCACACCTCATGCACTTCTTAACTTCTCTTTCAAATCGATAGTCTATCACAATGACTTGTTCAACTCCACAACTGAACGTTTTGGTCATGGTTTATATAGTACTCACCATTTTGTATTTTTAAAGACGACTACTTGTAAAGAAGGTAAATGTTTTTAGCAGAAACGAGGTACCCAGCCCCAGCTTCGAACAAAACTAAAGCTGCGAAAAAAGTTCAAAGCACTAATTCAATAGTTATGACAAAGTAGAGAGGTGCAATTTGCTTTCTGTTGCCACTTCATCTTTCATCATCTCGGGATCGCTTTAGCTCACTGATTGTTTCACGTTAATTGCTGGTGAGTAGCTAATGAGTTTTATTCGAAGCAGTCGAATTTTAGCTCCTTTCGCCGAGCGATATGAGCGTCGCACCTCTGTAGCGAGCTTGAGCACAGTACTTTTTTTTATTGAAACGTTTTCGTTGTACGGCTTCCAAGCAATTTGTAAGTAAATTCTTGCCTTCTTGTCTTAAACACATCGTCTTCATGTGGTGTGCCATATTATTTTCCAGAGTATCATAGCACTGCAGCGTACTATAATATTTCAATAGTCTTATTGCAGCTCAGTGTGCAGATTTCCTTCCTTTTGCTCCTCTAACTTCAATGGTCTTGCAGTGTGTAATTTAATCATGCGTTATTCGCTACTTATCGCATAGAGTTTTAATTTTTGAGCATTGCGCTGACGGTTGCGACGGGTAGATTTGTTCGGTTAACTTCGTTAGGATGTGGCCGACGCCATTTGTGACACCATCACCATAAAATGCGTACTCATCTTATTCCAGATATCCCAAATGTTACTGATTAAGTAGAAGGCCAGCGCTGGAGCAAGTATGCGCTGCACTTTGAGAGGTACCGATGTTTTGTTCGGATGCTGTATGAGCGCTCTCATGCGCCTTGTGCCAACGCACCTCAACTCTTCAAATCAACAGGCACTTTTCACGTGAACTGATCTGAAATTGCATTCGCATATAACATTCGACGTCACAGTGAGCACTTGGCAAATACACGTTGTGGCATCCGGTTTCCAATTCTTCAAAAATAAGTTCTTTTCATCAGTGCCGGTAAAATGCATCCTTTCATCTGTATTCCTTGCTTACAGTTGAAGCTACTTCATGACGTCTTTCAGAACACAAACCGAAGCATGCAGTTTTTGCAATTTTCGCATTGTGCTCACATTCTCACCCTTTTGTGCATGCGATTTCACAAACCTTTCGACAAAACAAGTGGGTATATAGACAAGCTGAGCGGTTGATGGAACATTCCTAGACATGGCAACTTTATAACAGCTCTGCCTTCCTCAGAGATTATTTGCGACCACACATTCTCGTCTGTAATTACATATATTCATTTGCAGTCGATAACCCGCTTGCAATCTAAGGCGATTGCGTGGATTTCATTAAGAGACGAAGCGACATCAAACGCGATAATTCGTTTCAGATATATTGTCCACCTAGCATTACTCCAATCTTCTACATTTTCATCCCATGCAAATCGATCTCACCCATCTGATGGCATGATGTCTTTTCTGCTGGCACGACAGAATGCAGAAAGTGCACATCATTTATAGAAGGCATTAGAAAACTCAGTTGTGAAGACATTTGCAAGAGGTATTTTTGAACGGATTTAATTGTTTAAATTGAGCAATTTTCTTCACCACTGTCACCAAAGAGTACCACCTCTGAAGGTTGCAGACTTTACGACATCTCGGCGAATTTATTGGTTCTCATTGAGCCGATCGTGGTATTGATGGTTTTATACGAGGTTTTTGAATGGCTGCGCAACGGATGCTAACGGTTAATGGCTGGGAAATCCAATTGTGATGCCTCGTCACTGATGCCTATGTTCCGACAACCATGTAACAATTGAAAAGAAGCCAGAGAAAGCAGTCTTCGAATCCGATAAGCACCACTGTCAGAGCAAGCAAATCACTAAAGTTTGGCGAAAATCGCTCATTACTGGGAATTTTTTCGTCGTATCAAGTGCGAAGTACCAGCGAGCGCTTGTCTATTTTAAGCATGGAGAAAATGAAAGAAAGTGGAAATCGAATTCAGCATCACAACACTTGACTGTAGGAATTTCGTGCTAAAAACTCCGAGCATATGGAATTAGTGAACAGCTTCACGTCAACAAATCTACTCACATTCGAGCACGCAAATTCAACGGGGAACTCATTAGGGCATATTTCTCGTGAAAAATTGGCGCGGTGATCGCTTCGACAGAACTAACTATCGGTCAATTGCAAATCTTTCAAGAGTGAATACGTCAGGTTGTTTTCCCGGCAAGGATGTTAGCAAGTGCATCGGCAAAACTATAGTAATGTGACATTTTTTCTCTATAACTCTACCTATATTACTTCCCTAGTGGAACCGGGTTATTCCACTACGGAAGTAAAGTATTAATTCGTCACATTCAAGACCTCGATGTGAGTTTGAGCTTAGTAATAACTACTTAACTGATTATGTGCTTGCAAATTCCATAGGAAATTCATGATTCTCCATGCCGACTGGTATGCAAGCATTCTTCCTCTTTCTGTGGTAAATTTTAAAGTGACTTCTTGACAGCGATGACAAAAGTCAATGAAATTGGATATGTTTTGCTCATTCTGGACAGCAGTTGAAGTCTCACTCAGTGTACACGACTATGTGCTCGTCACTCCATGCGATCAGTGAAAAAATCCCGTCACATTTACCTGTTCTAAACTGTAATTTCAAAGAATGCTCCCACGCATATTTCTAAGAATGAGCAATCCACTTCGTTCTGCAGTTTGTATTCAGATGCGCATCAATACGAGTGAATGTGTGTGCATGCTCGCGATGTATGTGAAAGTTTCGCATTTTCTTATCCACGCTTCCATACAGCTTCCTTCCGATGCATCGTCTTCCGTATCAGCTAATATTGCACAGAACGTGCTTATTTTGAAGGCGATTGAGTGTGACGCAATCAGACTTGGTCACTAAGGAGAAGGTATACTTCAGTGCTCTTTGGATGCTAATCCTCTTTTGTTGTTTTTTCATCTGTCGTCTTTGTAACCATGCTTGAGCATGTGAATATCTCTAAACGCTCTCACAACGTATCAGCGCAAAGGGCTGTCAAGAGATCACATAATAAGAGAGCCCCAAAAGTGCGAAATGTTTTTGAAGTTGTTTTTACAGTCGCACCGAAGAACAACTCATCTGTCCTTTTGTAGAAGCGATTAAAGTCGATCACGCACTTCAAACCGAGTTCAAGTAGTCATAAGTTGTTACACTCTTATAAAAAACATTCCACTTCTGGCAAACAGCCACATCTTTATAGCCTCTACATTCCCTTGGCAAGTGGGCGAGAATGCACTTTTCGTAGCCAACTCCCATATTCACGCAAACATAACGTCTACATACGGTAAGTAATTGCAGATAAATATCATTCGCTGCCTCTCAACACGAAAAATTCTTTACATGCTGATAACTTTAACAGGTCATCTTTCCGAATATGCTCAATAAGACGACTGCAGCAGCAGCTTGGTTCAAAACAAATGCTCCTTCCAAATGATAACGTGAAGCATTTCCGCAGTGATTGCTGCTTGCTGATATTTCACCATCTGCTCAGGTATAAATTCGGCGAGATTTTTCTAATACAGAAATTCTCTACCGAGCTTTCCTATTCTTAGCTCGAAAGTAGAATTGCAGCTACTGGTGGCGATGACTTGCTACGTCATCAAGATTGGCATAAAGAGTGTTCCGCTTTCCAGAAGAGTGATCAGGTGCGATGAATGGTTGGCTGCGATGGAAAAAAAACTCGATCGATGTAGTAAAATGGAGCTCGCCTTATAAATTTTTCTCTCGGGTTCTTATATCGGTAGAAGTATGCGTTCATCGAAATTGAACCTTCACATTATTGAAGCCTCCTAAAGCTTTATGATCCTTTGTTATGGATGTGTCATGTTCCAAAACATACTGTCAATCCTCACAGTGCCCGCAATCAGGTGAAGACGCCCTCAACCGCAATTAATTAGGATGAATTTCAACTGTGGAGGGAGAGGGGTCGTCGTACGCATAAACTACGAGGTGGTGTGAGTTGCATATGGCGTTTATTGCTATCGCATTCATCGGTTTACGCTCCTTTATGATAATTATTTCAACAGCAGCATCACTAATCGAGTCGTATCATTTCGGAAGCAGTCAGAGTAGCTCAGTTTTTATAGGCCCTTAGCTCCCCCTTCTCTGGTTCTCACTGTGATGGTGAAGAAAATGTCAACTCCTTCAGAAGATTTCTGAAGCACATGAAAATAGTCATCAAAAGTAAGGTTTAGCATTCTTCGAAACTCACAGAGCGCTAAATTGTTCGAGAAAACGGCTTTTACAAAAGCGATGTCCAAGAATCGAGATAGGATTTCACACCTCTACTCACTTCCTTCTTATGTAAATCATTCCATCAGCGCGTACCATCAAGACACCGTTTGAGTAATATGCTTACACTCGATTGCATTTTTCATATTTATGCAAACATGTAAACGTGTAGTAAACGACTTCGCATCCTCGACTATTCATATCGCTTCGAATGCTGCAAAATCGAATCGGTCATACGCGAGTTCTCAGCCATTTTGAGGGCGAACAGTAAAATATGCATATCCTGTCCGGTTCTAAAATGTTGAGAAATGGACCAAATCATCTATATGCGCTACAGGTGAAATCTGTTCACACTTTATGCTCCACCAAGGAGGTCATGGGACNAGGTCATGGAAGCTACCTCCTGAAATGGTTGGAAGTAGCTGATTAGATAAGCGATTTGCAATGCTGTATGCCTATCTGGACACCCTTCTCTATTTGTTTACTCATCGAATTATTCACTCATCGTTAACTGACTATTTATTTCTTCAATTGTTTATAAAGGTTCTTTCGTTGATCTTTTATTATCGCTGATGAAAAAAATGCACATAGCAGAGGAAATGAAGAGAAAGAAGTATCCGATAAGCCCAAGTGAGCAAAGTGCGAGCGTAGCAGTGGTGAATGAGGCGAACAAGTGTGATGTTTCAAGCCTTCCTGTGGTGGTGTTTCTATCGTTTCACATACAAAACAATTTGGCCTCTTTCAATCACATCATACACTAACAACTGATATGATACCGCGAGTTTTAGATTCTTGGTCAAAATATGGACTGTTTGCTAGTGAAATAACAATTCTTTGGGCCAATCAGAACAATAAATGCGTTCTTCATTGACTTCGTTCCCAATATAATATTAGGCGAGAAGTTAGCACACCAAGTCTCAAGATATCAGCTGTTATGCGATTTTTATTAGACATAATTCGCCTTTTACATGATAATTTTGCTATTCACTTACACGAGGGATATTTTGTTGTGGTTTGCAATGTCGCTAAACGCACTATCATTATTGAATTAATCCGGTAATTACTACGTTGAATTTGAGTCGTTATATGTTTCTATTGCCTTCTATGAGTTAAATGCTCTATGCAGTCTTACAGCACCTGACCTGGGTTGGGTGCAAGCGGAGGGGGAGGGGAAGGGGGGAGGAGAGGCGAGGGAATGTAAAGCTTCTATTGCTGCCTCGNCCTTCTATGAGTTAAATGCTCTATGCAGTCTTACAGCACCTGACCTGGGTTGGGTGCAAGCGGAGGGGGAGGGGGAGGGGGGAGGAGAGGCGAGAGAATGTAAAGCTTCTATTGCTGCATCCTTGCTTTGTCTAGCGAGTAAATGTAACATTTTGCAGGACGTACAACAAAACCTTCTTGCTCTTTCAAATCCACCGAATGTCACATGTAGCAATAACGTTTAGAGCATTTATGAAAGGTTGTTAATTTTTCGTGTTTGATTGCGCACTTTGCTTTCGTTAAGAAAATTGAGTTACGCATTTGCACATGATTGCATTCGATTGCTCACTGTCATATGACATCGTTACTTTCATCACTTCGAAGTTCGACTTCTCAGCTTATTCCGCTGCCAGAGAATTTCCTGACTAATCTTTTACCTAAATCCTTCTTCTCATTGATAGTGCAATTCCTTCACATTTAAATCAGTCCCGGTCCCCTCTTCTTACATCTCTGATTCAACGTCCCTCAGTAACATTCACGGTTACAGTTGTTCTTGTGAGATTGCGAACACTCACAATAACATTTTGTCGCCATCATTTTCGGGATAGAAACAAATCAGTTCGATTCTACAGTTTCATTATATCGCTCGATTTTTGAGGAGGTAATAATCGTCGTAAATGTTGCACAATGACGACTGATTTCAGTTCATAAAAGTGCGCCATATATTGTGTTCAAAGAAATATTCCACGTATCGTCAGTTGTTTGCATGTGAACAGTGCTGTATTTCTTTATTGCCGTTTAAAATATATGAGCGTTGCTTCAACATCTGCAATTAGAAACCAACCCGAGAATTAGTGGCAATGTAAAGTGAAAGTGCAAAAGTACTTCAATGCGGTCATTAAAATTTCTGTTGACGCAAATAACAAAGGTGAGCGAACCTAACGTTCTTAAGAGATGGCGCTTCAAATTTTCACCTAGTGAAATGCCTGCCAACCAACGCGACTTCCTTGCTTTTCCATAAGAAGTCTCATTGCCTGTTAGTTCAGGATCCGACTTTAAGTTTGCCCCCCTTGGAGAATATGTCTGTGTTAAGTGACTTCATTTGTCAATGCGCGGAATTAACTTTCAATTAAAAGACTCAGTCTCTTCACGGCCCTTTGATAATTGCAAAGCTGTGCGCAGCGGGGTGATAATCCAATAACGACTGAACTCATCTGTGATAACGCTTGGCTCAATTTGGACAATAGTTGTACATAGGAATCCATTTCCTTCATACTTGGAATTCGTTCAAAATCATTCACAGCTCTCAAATATTCATTGCCAATAAACGATGATAATGGTCACAAATTTGCAGCTTTGTTGCAGAATACTGCTGACTAGCAGTGACTAGTGCACGCTCCTCTTTGTTGAATCGTTTGCAACGGCAAACGCTGGTGACGTATTCTACCAATGGAAGACGCCAAAGGGCGTATGCAGTCGTTGCCAATTTCGAATGGATGGACCACGCAGACGGTTTGCATCAATTACTGCAAATTTCTCAATTCATTTCTCTTTTAAACGCCTTCTTCTGAATTTTTTCCAAGTCGTCGTCAGCTTTAGACAACAACTGTCGAGTACTGTCGCGTGTCATGTTATTGTGTGATAGGCATCGACGCTCATTAACCACTGATGCACTTAACTGTTCTCACTGCTTTGCAGAATATGAACTTACAAACTTGATGAAGAGAGAAAAAGCCGGTGGTAATGCTATTTCTTTCCAATATGTAAAAGAGGGAAACCATGGCAACCTATCAGTGTGCAAATACTATTCACAGCAGCATGACGTCGTTTTATTCAAGCATTGTGGCATTGAATTCAGAAAGGAGTTCTGGTGAACGGAAAAGATGTTTTGAGCGAATTGGTGACACATCCATTCATGAAGCTGAATCAAGAAAGCTATCACGAAAGTTGCAGCTCAAAGCGCAAATCTCACCCCATTATTGTTACTTTCAGTGATTTATTTGCTCTTGTTGTCAAGGTGCCATGCTACGTCACTGCACAAGTAACAAGCATTTATTCATCATTGTACTCCCTGCATTCAAATCTGCGCTTATAAAGTCAATTACGTTCGATGCTTTGAAATTGCTGTGATGCCACATTTGAAAGGTTTCCAGTCACCATATTCCTTAAAGCGACGTTCTATGGCTTGGCTACCTCGTACAGCGTCAGCGGGTAGTCAGCTCCGCGTATACAGTAACCAGTGCTTGTTACAAGTGCCCGTAGTGTTCGCTAAAGAACATCGCACAAACAACTCCTTCATGAAAACGACGCATACTCTCACACCCTGAGCCGATTCTCAAATAAGCGTTTTGCACCCATCGCTTTCTTTACATGGCAGATTTCCTCCGAAATTTTCACAAATTCCTTCCTCGCTTTTTTCTCTGTGGCTCATTCCTTAAGAATCTCGGCGGATGCTTTGAATAACACGAACCCATCCAGTAAGAGAGTCGTCCAGCGCGCTATGGACTTTTTTCTTGGTCTATGCAACGCATCGTCCTCTCGTGTATATTTGTGGTATGCCTAGCAAAGAGTTCGCTTTCGTTCAGGAATAAGGAATGTGTCACGGATTATTATAGGAACTGGGGATGGCGCAATCATTACCAGCTGCAGTGAAGGTAGATTCCACTCTGCACACAACTGGTAAACCCTTCCGCCTAGCCAATAAGATGGCGGCTGAATGTATCGCTGTGCTTCTGCTTACATTTACAGGTAATCTTCCTATTATTTCGCCAAGGCATGCTGGATGAGATCATCGCCCTATTTTTATGAGAAAAAATGGTAACGTAAAATAATGTATATAAAGCCTTTAATGCAGATTATTTCATGAGAATCCGCACTTCGAACGGACAGCTGATTATGCGTACGAGAAAACCACAACTAAGTACGGCTAAATGATACGTGAAGGAAATGATAGCAGTTGATAGATCACTATAAATAAACAACGCATATTTCCTTGAAAGCTGCTCTTCACCACTCCTCTTTGCACTCAACTTAAATATCGTATCCGCTCGTGATGTCGAAGAAATTCAGTGGTGTGTAAACCTCTTGCGAACCACAAAATTGCTGATGTGCCTAGAGCTACTAATTTGAACTACGATAGTACATTTCGAAGATAATATGAATCAAGGCAATAATTTCACGATATTTTCTCTCATGGTCTCGTTATTGTTGTGCGAACATGATGATATATGATTATCAGTCAAACGTTTGCTTCTTGAGGCACAGCAGTTGGCCTCGCAAGTTCAGCAGTACTCGATAAGGCCTTTGCTGTCGGCACAACGATCTTCGTTCTAGCCAGCAGTTTTGGCCACATCAGGCTAGTTTTATTCTCATATGAAATATCAGTTCTCTGACTTAGTCATTACACAACTCCACGTGGAATGGCGAATCCGTCTGAAAAGAAAATGTTGGAGACCGAAAACGTGAATGCTAGCAAAGTGCGCATTAAGACCATTCGCAACTACGAGATGAATTGTCTTTGTTTACAAGGATAGGTTCAAATGTTTGCACTTAACGAGCAGATTGCTGATGATTGTGTGAGCACGGAAATAACAGCATTCGAAGACCAACACAATGTGGATGAAAAGGCAGCAGCTGATAGGTTCCTTGATAAGCCGCACAAATTGAAGCGCGGAATCTATACATGTGTTCCAGTGAAGCAAAAAGATCGGAAATGATTCAGCACTGAAGTGCAGCACAGCACGGGAGTTCAGTGACCGCACAGCAAATTTCTCACTAAAAGCAGCGAAGTGTATTGAAAATGCTCATTTTTTTAGTGGAGGTCTCTTCAACCCTGCTGTTACATTGTGTGTCGCACTATGTGGGAAAATCAAGGCTCTCGATGCTGTCGCTATTGTGCTCGCCCAGTTATTTGGCTCGATTTTGGCCGCATTTATTGTCAAGGTTAAAAGTTTCCAGATTCTTTCTTACCTATTTAACCGTTATCAAGATTTGACAGTATACCTGGCAAGACGCGCGCAAAAGAGAGATTTCAGGCGAAAGTTGAGGCGATGGATGAGGGCATCTGGCAGGAGGGGGATGAACCGTGTGGGTTTAGTATCGCACGTCTTTTCTAGGAGCATCGGAACAATACGCTGCAGCCTGTGATGGTTTACCGTGGCAGAATTCTTCGGACAAGGCTTTTATGAATAACTGTTGAAGGAATGCCTAAATGGGTTCATGATAAGCCGTGAAGGATGCTTTCTCTCCGTTGCTTTGTTATATGAAACGCCATAGTGCCGAGAAACTTACCCGTTATCTGTGTGATCGCGCAGACCGGTCAAGATATCCGTTGATAGTTTGCAATTAGCGCACTTCTTTGTCACATTGCAGCAAGCAAACCAATGTGCCGGAGAGGCTGGTAGCATTGAAAGCAGCTCATTCGACGGAACACTTTCGCCAACGGTTATCAAAAAGTGAAATATCCCAAAAGGTACCATAATACTCCAAGAGACTCGAGCGCTCTTGCAAGTCTTCTGCGAACGACGTTATTTCCTGCAATCCGATCTCGCACAATTAAAAAAAAATCGATCAAATTCTTGTTCTCTTCAAATTTTTGTGCTGCTTTTGAATCTGGTTAATTCACATAATATCAGCACTATCTTCATCAAATCTCCTTCTCCACAGCTTCGATATTTTTCGATTCGAAACCGCGCACCAAACAAACGAAAACACACACATGCACCGATGCGATATTCGGGCAGTTCGCTTTGCACAGCAAACTTGAGAAGGCGGTTGAAAGGCCATAAGCATAGAGTAATTATCTCAGTTTCAGAATTACTTCCGTTCACTCACAACTGTCTCCGCAAAGGTTTGCTTCAGTTCAGCGACACACTGGTCGATATTTCACTGTCTCAAATGTGGTATTAGCTTGAGGCAGCGATCGCTTGCGGAATGCATGCTGCACATCTTTATCACAGAAGAGCAATATATTTTTCACATATATTACCTCTTATCACAACTTGTCGCAGAAGGCATCTTAGTGGAATATTTGAACTTGTAGGCAGTCACATCAGAAGAGCAATATCGGTTGCTACATGGCGGAGCCTCGTTGATAAATTCCGACTATGATTGGTGGCAGGTGAGTGTTTACACGCAACTATTCCACTAGATTTCCAAAAATTTGGTTCAATTTTTGTGAAAAGTGATGATAAGAATTACCTCAGAGTGTTTTTGATTTCCTAGGAAATTTCAATCTGATTTTCTCATAGTGACTTATTTCCTCACCGAACTTCGGACCCTGAAAGTTAGCATTATTCAGCCAGGATTTAAAATTTGTCGAGAACAAGTAGCCACATCACAGGAAAATTTCGCACATTTTAGCAGAAAGTTGCGAGATAAGTTTCTTCCGCAATCGGCTGCTGCTTCCTGTTGCATTCGGCACGCATTACTTAACCGTTTTAAGTTAGTCAGCATTTGAAAAAAAAAAGAGCGATCCACAAAAAATATCTCAGCACGAATGTTCGCAAAATGCGGCAAAGTCGTTTCATGCTACGAAGCCATTAGGAATAATTCGATGATGATAACTGCACCATGTAATACAGCACTAGTATCATGCTCATACACTGTGAGGTCGCACAGAGTTCGGTTATGAGCGCAATATTTTTCATAGCGGAAGTATTGTTTTGAGATTTGCGCCGTTTGTGATCATCTGGCTTATCAGCCATATGATAAACATACATGCTGAATTCACAATTGTCCTTTATACTAATCATCGCGCTGCTCATCCTTTTTTTAAAGCATATCGTAGGAGCATGAATGAAACTGAGTCAACTACATGAGATCACCCCAACTCTTTTCTCACTGCAAATATTGAACGATTTTAAATTGGAGGTATTCATCGCGGAAGTGATTATCACGTTCACGTTATGCCAAACGGTAATGCTGACGGCATTTGACACAAATGGCTTTCTTCTTGCACCTCTAGCCATCGGCCTCACCCACACAATGAATATTCTTGGGACGTGAGTTACATTCTTTGCTACAGACCGCAGCATTTCAATGAACACCTGTTCTACATATGTATATAATGCGCACTCAACATTGTAGCATTGATGCAATGAGTCATCTTGCTAGCATAGCAGCGAAGTGCAATTCCCTCGCACTACCCTTTGACCTCGGCTCTATTACAGTACAAATTGCAGAGCTCGTTAATTTCTGTTCNCAAATTGCAGAGCTGGTTAATTTCTGTTCTAGAACCATATTATATCTATTACGATACGTCAAGCACTGGCCACTCACGTTGATACGAATGATCGAGCACCATAACGAACTTTTCATCATAGTGCTGCAGAATCAATCCCTATATCATGGCTGTGAATCGAAGTTTCTCCGTTCAGCTAACGATTTCGAACAAAATGAACGTTGGGAAGCCTTATGAGGAAAGCAGAGTGAAGCAAACATTGAATAGAAATGCAGAATTTTTTGCACGTGAAGACATGTTGTGTAATACTCGGAAAATTGCAGCACCTGCCTGACTTTATCGACTTTATCGACTATCGACTTTTCTTCGACTCCATAGATAAAAAGTTTTCAGGACACTTCGTTAAAAGTTTTCAGGACACTTCGTTACCTTTCCCATACGACGGACATTAGGAACTCGCATCCTCTGAGTGTTTCTGAGTCAAGACTCCAAACGCAAGATCAGCTTGCAAGGGAATGTACTTCGATTAATTACAGTTTCTTCGTGAGACAGTATTTCTCCGCTCTTGCTTATCGACAGTGGCAACAGCAACAATAACAACTAGGTTGCCTAGCAGTGACCAGCTATATGCACCACTTTATTCTTTTGTAGACACATGGAACACGGGATTGGGTGTAGTAGCAGGGGGGCTTCGAAGGTTCTGCCAATAAGACATTGCAATACCCCTTCGACGATTGTNTAAAAGTTTTCAGGACACTTCGTTACCTTTCCCATACGACGGACATTAGGAACTCGCATCCTCTGAGTGTTTCTGAGTCAAGACTCCAAACGCAAGATCAGCTTGCAAGGGAATGTACTTCGATTAATTACAGTTTCTTCGTGAGACAGTATTTCTCCGCTCTTGCTTATCGACAGTGGCAACAGCAACAATAACAACTAGGTTGCCTAGCAGTGACCAGCTATATGCACCACTTTATTCTTTTGTAGACACAGGGAACATGGGATTGGGTGTAGTAGCAGGAGGGCTGCGAAGGTTCTGCCAATAAGGCACTGCAATACCCGTTCGATGAGTGCAGTGATTATGCCTCTGCTTCAACTCTTCAGGACCAGTGCACACCTCTAGAAATNCGACTAGCGTTCGTGCTTGCAGCGGTAAGCTGGGAACGAGCATGAATCCGGCTCCAACGTTTGGTCCCGCAATTGTTGCTTCCATATTCGGAATGGGTAATCTCGTATGGACGCATTATTATATATATTGGATAGCGCCAGTAATCGCCGCATGCCTTGAGACATGTCTTTACAGGTTGGAGTTCATATGCTTCTTCAGGCCCATCGATTTCTTCTCCTGTTGGTAACTGACACAGACTACAGAATACATAGTGTATTTCAAGCCTCAAAGGAAACACTGAGTATGGCTGGCTACATGGGCAAACAGAGCACGAAATAATGGGGCGTAACTTCGGCTTTAAATGCCGGAGTTCACTGGCAGTGACACTCTTGCCTATCGGCAGTAGCAACAGCAACAATAACAACTAGGTTGCCTAGCAGTGACCAGCTATCTGCACTACTTTATGCTTTTGTAGACACAGGGAACATGGGATTGGATGTAGTAGCAGGAGGGCTGCGAAGGTTCTGCCAATAAGGCACTGCAATACCCGTTCGATGAGTGCAGTGATTATGCCTCTGCTTCAACTCTTCAGGACCAGTGCACACCTCTAGAAATTCAGCTATATGTGATCTTTCAATGGGAAGTAGCTTCCATATTTGAAGCAGCTTTGAAAAATATGATATGACTACATGTTATATGCATCATTTAGACCTAAGATGCACTCATTTTAGAGCTTTCTTCGCTAGGACTGGAAGTCGACTGCTGTAACAAGCGAACGAGTCATAATTGGCAGTATATATACCTTAGCGATAGGCAGGACGTGTGCCAGAAATGGCCGGATCGTCTGCATTTTGACGAGGCAGTTGTCCGTCGACTTGTCGTCCATTATTTACACGTCTTTTCACTAAGCTAGCCAAACTATCAATAAGCCTAGCTTAAAGAGTGTCATTAGATACAACTAACTCTTAAAAGAGTTTAAACAGAAGGCCTAGACGATCCCATTATATTATTTGGATGAATTCGCAGATGTCAGCATCCTAAATCACTTATATGCTCTGCCGCTCCATATTCGGAAAGCCATGTTTCTGATATTATTAAATTCTTGCAAGTCGAAATAATTGAGAAGGAAGATACTTCAATGGAAGTAAGGCCTCTCAATGCAAATCTTCTAATCAGTCTTACCGATCCAAACGTTCGCTCAAAGTTATCGCAGTTACCGCACCTGTCACTCATTGTGTATTGTATCTACCTGCAGTTTCGGCAACCTCTGCACAACGCAGATGTNCGCTCACGCGGACATGACTATTATTTCGAAACAACATGCACGTAGCGGACCGTTTGTTTCGCATACACAGACTGATGCAACAGTTTGGGTTCTCGGTAAGGACATGTGCGCTGTCTGATGCACTTCGTCCAAATCGGGGCACAGAGTCAACGGTGCAAAATGCCTGCTTGCTGCATAAAAGCACATATTTCTTGGAGATCGATGAATCGAAACCAGAACTCATTCAAAGATTCATATGAGTTAGAGTTGATAGTGGCAACCCTTGTCTCTACATGTTCTCCCAGTGGCGAAATGATAATGTGAGGCTGACAAACACAGCGGTTCAGGGCAACATGCGAAGCACTTATAAATTGTACGTGTGCAAAAATGTGACTATGGAAGGACTTCAAGCAAGTTATGCAACGAATAGTGCGAATGATTCAATTGTTCTTTTTCCATTTTCTGCCGTGCACTTCGTTTCCGCCTTAATCTGCTAAATAAGGCGCTGTAAACCTGAGAGGTGAGTTTGCAACATTGATGTATAGCAGAGGGAGGGGTGAAGAAAGAAATACGAAATTATCTCCGTCGAAACTTTGAGAATTAGGAGGTCATTCTTTTGAAGATTTACCAGTTTCTACTGAACTTTTCAATACTCTATACGATCGAGCCATCAAATTCTCCGCAACCTTCTGGGGACTTTCGTTTATATGTGTTCGCAGTGATTTCTGTGAAATGCGTTTGAACAACAAAAGACTGAACTCCTATTCGATGTTCCAATGTAGTTTTCTTCGTCAGAGAAAAGTGTTCGAAGTGCGAAAACGATAAAATATGGCGTCGTCACATACTTAATGCACCGCTCATTTTGCATGCTGAGAAGGTTCCATCTCGGAGATCTGCTGAAGAATGTTGTTATTCACCACTGCATGGCGCTCGCTGCTAAATAATGCAACAAATTTTCGAACGCGAACTCTTTTTATGACATCGAGTGACCTGAGGTAGTCTCAGTTAGTCGATTCAGCGAATTAGAAGAGAGCTGGTTTACGGCAACTGCTTCCAATAAATGGACAAACCACTGCCACCTTTGAGCGATTTGACCAATGCCTCATACAATTCAAGAGGAAACTGCACAGTTCCCATCAAGAAATAACCTCCAAAAGATGCCTCAAAAGAGCGGCTAGCAGCATACCACATAGTATTATCGACGTGCAACCATGAGAATTCACTCATATACGTTATGATGATGTTGAAAACGGTGCTCATTGCCAGCGGATGATAATATATCGAAGCAATAGGCAGTTTTTGAACACATGCCGAAGTGAATAAACGGTCAATTTGAACTGCTTGAGTGATCAGCTATTCAGCTCTAGCAACAAACAGTTCGACATTTCAGTTTTCTGAGCTTCATACGGAAAATATAGTGAGCTGTTCTTCATCTCTATGCTCACAGTGTAACTTCTGTGAATTCTCTTCAGTTACGACACTAGCCAGAAACCATGCCATTTCCACGCATAAATATTTCAGTAAGGTACCGCAACAAGCTCATGTTTGTTTAGAAGGGTTGCAAGTTTGGTTACAGCATCGTTCTTTCCGAGAACCCCTCATTTATCAGCAAAACATGGAACGCTTCAAATTCCTCAAATAAAGTTCATCAGGCTGAAATGTTCGTCTGTTTCATAAAGATTTACGCCTAACGGTCATATTTGAATGAAGAAACACTATGGACTGACTTCTATATCCGCTGCATCAAACTTCTAAAGAATATTTTATACTACATTATTTACAGGCGCTCTGCCTAGAGATTCTGAACAACCAGAGGTTGCTGCGAACATTAAAACAAGTTTTAGATCACTTTTGGATATTAACAGTGTTCCATTAACCTCATCCTATTACCTTCAGTTATTGTGCAACAAATCTGGGTTGTTGAACAGGAAAACGTAGCCAATGAAAGGCTCCAAAAGACATTCCTGCAAAGTAAAAATGAGAAGTAATAGGAAACCTAAGGGAATGAAATAGGCGCTGATAGTTCGGTAATCAGCACAAGTGAAGGCTATATCGATAGGAGTTAAGTCTGCGGGAGGGGTGTTATGAGATCGACCGACAACACTCTTGCATCCATTTCCGTTCCTTGAAACGTTTCATTGAAAGTACCGTCGTCAGGATCGAATGTTGTGACGATGGGTGATTGATTCTTGCCACACTCCTTCAGTTGCTCACACAGTTTCGACGACTTGAAGGAAGTGTTCGTCATTTCGGCAAAAATAATTCCAATATTCGGTTCGATGAGCATAAGGCATCGTCGCTTATACTGAAATTCACTCAAGGTTCGCAGCGAGGAGACTGATTTAAGACAAAAACAACGCAATTTAAAAGCATTATGGGAAATGCCCGCTCACAAACACGCACAAACATCCCTTTAGTTACATCTCTTAATGGTGGCGGGTGGAGGTGTTCCGCCTGTAGCATCCGTAATTCAGCAGTCATATGAAATTTTAAATCAAAGGTTTCGGCTGTCTTTCGAAGTTAGTGAGTTTGCTGTGACATGTACTCAGATATCGCTATGTTTACTTGGTAGCAAATTTCCAAGGAATTTCCTCCTGCAAACAACCCTGAAAATTTCATGCCTGACTAGTGTTGGATAGAGGAAGTTCGCTATCGAAGTGACGGCAGTGATAAGAAATTCGACCTTCGGCAGCCTTCTGCACTCATGTTTCAGTTGTTTGTGAAGGACGCGCTTGCTGGGTATGTGACCTCCGAAGTGGCCGTATACCGTTTTCTGCGTATGCTGACAAAACTCGCACATTTCATCTGGCGTTAACGATTGATTTTCTTGTACCTGCAATCGTAATAATTATTGGTCACCTTTATCTCATAGTCTAAATTTGGCACGACCCTTGTCTCTACTGCCGAAGTAAGCACACATCAGTGTTAACAGCTGAATCTGTACGAATGCGCGTACAGGGGTTTATTTATTAATTTGTTGGAGTACGGGAATGCTCGCCCTTTAAGAACACATCCGCGAATCATCATCGCATCTTACCTGCATTATAAAGATAATAGTCGTTAGTGTGAATACCCTCATCCACTCTCGGCACCTCACTTCAAAACACCTGCAAAATAGAATGAACAGAACCGAATCATCAAACTTTACACTCTTTTTTGCACTTTGCACATTTTGCACTTTTTGCACCAATATTTCCTTTCTTCCTGTGACCAAATTATGATCATAGTGTTCTTCATCGTTTTCTGAATAGCGTTGCAAGAATTGAAGAAATGGAATTGGAACCTAAAGACTTAAATGCATTGAGGGTGGGCACGATTAGATGACGATGCAGTGCATATCGGTTAGGCGATTTCAGTTATTTGCGTGGACCGTTCGAACATTAACATTGGAAACGAATCACGGCACTCGTCTGCGTCACGTGACAGAATTCGGCAATCAATAACGGTGCACTGTCGAAGGATTACAACTGAAGAGAAAAACAATGAACTAAACTGTCATTATGAACTAACAACGCCTAGGGCAAGCAATCAATTCTAATCACTATGTCATTTACAACATTCGTAAACAGGAGCGTTGATAAGACATATGCCTCTTTTATAACTCATCTTCCAGAAGAAGCTGCGGAGTTAATGTTCCAAATAATTAACATAACACCCCATAACATCAGTTATTTTCCAGACCAGTCAATTGTTCAATTCTGTGTTCTGCTTATATAACCATTATCGAAAAAGACCATCGCAGATCACCTTAGCAATATTCGCTTCTCGAAAAAAATTGCAAAGGATACACTCTATAGAATCCAATTTTTTAAGAATAAAGTGATGAATGCGAAAGGAAGCGATAACAACAGTACAACGCTGTTCGTACAGACTTTTGGTTCCATGTGAGCTGTACAAACAAAATCGAGCTGAAAGATGCAATTCGCTCTCTTTGAATCAATGAAATTAATTATTTCAACTCTTCATGGACGAAGTGAAACAAGTGGGTTACCCATTTTGGGCAGCATTTACCTGCAAAACTTCTGGCAAGTTGAAGGGAACGAAAACAGCAGCAACGCTAGCCTGCACGACAAAAAGAATAAACACACGAACGCTGAAGAACTATTTGAGCGCCCTAAATTACGTCGCCGCAAGCAATTGTAAAACTGGATTGTGCGATTTTATTGCAGTGAACCAAAACTTTGCTTTCACGATCAATATATCCCTTGGCCAACTCAGAAAGCGTAGACTCGCAATCACTGAGGCAAACACATTATTGGTGGATGGGCAACACTCACGGACACGCGCAAAACCGACACGCACATTTCGAGATAGTGCTCAGACGATGCATCATCGAGTTTCTCTTCTAGCGCCGATTCTCCCCGCAGCACGCCATTGTCGCTTTACTCGATTATGATTACTTCAATCGCAAAATCAAGCGGTTAGGAGAAATGGCTTGAGGAAAAGCTGAATAGAATTTAGATGGGATATAAGTGAGGCAGAATATAGGAAGCTACTCACTGTCTGTTTTCTTCTGAATTACGCTTGAATTTCACCCATGTAATGTAGCACAATTCAGTTCCCAGCTATGCAGGTTTTCAACAAAGCTTGCTCTGGTCGACCGATCTAACAAGAGTTTTCATAAATCATAGTTGCATAGTTTATATCTGCTGATGAAAATGCCACAATACGTACACCCGTTGTCATAAATGCTCAAAACGTCGCGTTTGTTGCTATTCAATTAACATGAAGTTAACGTGCTTCAAGATTATTGCGATATTGCTGGCCAGCGCCGCTTTCATTGCAGGAATACCGTGCAAATGGGGATGTCCCACCTCTTCCTGAACTTCACAATAAGCTCTTGCGTTCATCTAATTTATTTTTCCTTTCTCAGTTAAACGATGCATTATTCCAGCTCTTGAGGCCTTTCCAGAGATCAACGAGGAAAGCATTCGTGCAAGGAAAACCATTCACGCTTGCACCTTTGCATGGTATTTCCCGTGGGAAAAACATTCGAATCGTGAAGAAACGAACATTTGTGTTTTATCAATGATCAAACTCCGAACTTACAATGACACATCATAAACTTGCTGAACGGATCAGCTGAATTTGTTCTCGCGTTGCATATAACTTCTCTTAATAACGCGGTCCTACCACAGCAAACAATAATTTCGGCTGCTTCATCCTTTCTGTGCATCATGATCCTATTTAGACACCTAATCAATTCATTGACACGTCAACCAACAAATCAACTCATACGAAAAATGACATACTAACAAGACTCAGAAAGTGAGCACTAAGCAAATTTCATAAATTGAAGTCAACAGAAAAATGGGAGATGGAAAACTTAGAAAATCTGAGGAAACACCTCAGACGAGAAAAGCCCTAATGAAGCGAACGGAAAGTATTCTAGGCGTTCAGCCTCTCTCGTGAAAATCTCTTGTCGAAATAAGAAATGTGAACGAAAAAACTTCGCTCATGATGAGGTCAAATTTCAAATTTTCCCTTCAGTTGACGTCTTCAGAGAAGTTTTATTGTTACTTGTTTCATTATTTTATTCTATTCTATTCTTTGTAGTCTTCCGCGAAAAGTGTACATTTAATCGGTGCGAACGCAACACCCCTCATAATCAGCCAACAACTTCCTGAAGGATGAGAAGCACATATGGCCAGGTGCAAGAGGCCTTGCACCAGCACGCAGAGTACAAACGACCAAGATGATGAGCGGGTGCTTAATATTAACGGCTCTGTTCCACTCAGACCAACTGTGCCAATGCAAGTCCCGTTCGCTTTATGTCACCTTCATCACAGTGGTTCGGATATTTCAGTGCGTAATTTGACAGCTTTCGTCTCAGATAAGTAGATGTTATTCTTAAAACGTTGATTAGTCGTAAAAATTGAGAGTCTGAGAAATATATTGCATGAACTCTGTCGAGTCTGTTCCATTTCGAGAAACTGCTAGGTTGAATTCTTCGTTAAAAGAAGATCCCAAGCGAATGAGAGTGTCGCAAATCCGATTGGCGTAATATGAGGATGTGGTCACATAGTAAGAATGGTGTGCTTTAGATTATCGACTACCAGAATGCCCTGTGAGTATGTAATACTCAACATATATGGAGAAGAGGGAGATGAGAACAGCAATCGCACTCAGTCACCTTTATTCCCGATTTTTGAGGTTGCACTCAGTCATATTCACGGTGATTTCTAACCGGTACTTTGTCACGTCCACTTTCGATTTCTTCTAGCTATGCTGACATGCAAAGCAGCGCTCGGCATCAATGGTCGCAGTAGTCATCACTGCCATTCGAAGGGGATGGTCATCAGTATTTTGCAATCAGCTCAGTTGCAGCACGAATAACGTCGTTGCAATTTGTCTCACTACTGAAGTTGATAATGCCATCATAGCAGGACGTGTTGTACTTTTTGAACCGGAATGTGCTTGTGCTTATACCACATAAAGTACACTACTGTATCAAATTAAACTCGCAAAAAAGCATTAGTGCGCCTAATGGTGTTAGAAAGTTAGTATCGTACCGCTATTTTTGAAAAAGATGAAAGTACATCGAACAGCTTTTCACTATACTCATGAGTAAAATGTATTCCGTCCGGAAAGATTCGGGGAAGTGTTTCTGCACCTTAAGGACTTCATTCAGACAAACTTCATTTGTTTTAAATCTTTGAGGCTCACTTCTCTGTTTTAAATCTCCAACGAAATCGACAAGTGTGAGGTTCTTATCTTTCTAATTTTTATGCCTCCATCTCTTATGGAAATATGCTATCATTTTATTTCCTTGCCGTCTTTAATTCGAGCAAATGAATTCTTCTTTTAAGGCGCCATTCAATAGAGATTCTCCAGAAGATCAGATCTCTTTCGGTTGCAAATGTATGGAGGACCGTGGCAGTACGGCTAATCGAATTTATCCAGTCTTCTTTTATCAAGTGTATTTTACCGTTTTAAGCATCGTCCTACAGCTGACAATGCAGGCATTCGAGATGACTGGCCTTCAAGCCGCAGAAACGGGAGTTATATCGTAGCCAATCTCACCTAGTGCGACAGTTTTACGAAGTGGTTTAGGAAGTCTATAAGCGTTCCAGAAATCATGGCCGTGAAATGGTATGAATGAATACGACAAATACAAATATGAAGCTGTGTATACTGAACAGATGAAAGCGCGCAGCGATCATAAGCTACGGCTGAAGCGGAATGCGCCGCTAACAACGCTTGAATGGTCATGGAGGGAGTCGTGCAAATGAGGTCAGGACAGCTAGCGCATGCAGGAAACGGTGCATAAAGCTTCTCCAGAAGCTGCTAGCTCTACCGAATAATTCTTTGAGCATATCTTTCAGTCAAGAGGCCCGTGAGCGCCCAGGCGTTCTATGTTCGCGATCCATCATCCCAAGTTCTCGAGGAGATATTTGTTCTCTTTTAGAGGGGGCGATTGAAAGAGGTCAAAGCGAAAACTGCTGCAGCGTCGCATGGAACGCCGTCATTGATGATATTTAGTGCGAAAGGTGTATCAGATTATTGTAACAACAACCGACCACTTTAAGAATGGGTCTCTCAAGAATGCATTTCTGGACTCGAAAAGATTGCATGGACATCGTGATGCGCAGGCCATTGAACAATCTCACCTCAAGATCCTCGACAGCGTCGGCATCGACGGCATTGTCAGTACACAGAGTGATAAATGGCTCAGATGCTAGGACATTGTGCACTTTTAGGAGAGTACGAGGTGCTGCACGCTGGAACAGGAAGCACAGATTGCAAAGAGTTAACTGCAACAAACAGTCCACGCAATGAAGATTGCGATGTACCTTCCCATTCCGACGATGACATGTTCGTATCCGATGAAGAAGAAAGTATTGATTTCGAAAGCATGGATTAAAAAATTTGGCTCGACATGGATGTTCGAAAAGCCTGGGCTGCTCGGCCTGCCACCACAGCTGGTGCTGTCAAGTGGTCCGAAAGCTGCAGGATGCTATACCGTGATCGATTCACTGACAAGGATCTTAGGACCGTTCAGGAAAACACGACTAGTGGCTTGACGGCACCATGCAAGGTCTCGTTCTGCCATATTGGGTGCAGATGAATGCCTCCCTGCGATAAAAACCCGCTGTGGTTTCGCTGTGTTTCATTCAATGCTTCAACCGTAAAAAAAGCGAAGTAATAGCACAACTGTATGAATTGATCATTCCCGCATACGGTTTGGTTTTTCTCCTTTATGTCGACTAATGTCTGGCTTGCTGCTGAATTGATTTGTTGGGCTGTTCGCATGAGCTCTTCCAACTGCAAGTCGTCTAAATATGGAAATGTGGTGGTGAGAGTCTGGTTTCTATGAAGACACGATGAGAAGGCACCGGGGTTCCGACGGGGACGGTACAGCGTAGACAATCTGCCTTAGCCACAGCCCCTCGACAATTGCACCCATAGTGTTCTCGAGGCAGAAAATAGAGATTTACGCTGGAGCTTGTTTCCGTGATTTTTCAGTCTGGAGCTTGTGTCAGTAACCACCTCTTATAATACCTGTCTAGACTTCACCGTTTCGATACTTTTACGGCGAGTGAGTGTGAGAGATCTGCAATCGTGGCTTTACCTTCGATGCGCAGGTGGGAAGTACTTTTTGAAGCACATTGCGAAGATAGCGACAGGAGGTTGTCACAGGGCAAGGTAAAATGAGCTGGCTCACCAAATTATCAGCTGCAGACCTACCAATATGCAAGGATATTTTTCTTTTCTTTGCGGGGGGGNGGGGGGGGGGGGGGGGGGGGGGGGGGGGGGGGGGGGGGGATAAACAGAAATGCGTTTCGTTTTGCGGTTATGCTGGAACGGTAGCGTGCGGGTAATGTATGAATGCACCTATGCCGATCGGTTAATAACCCCCCCCCCCTCCTCAATGCAATTTTAGTTGACTGTTTTGCCGTCAGATGGTTTTTTTGTTCAAGCCAACCTCATTAAATCTCAATATGGTTAGCACCCTCCAAAAACCAAATTTCTTATACTTCCGTCAAACTGGCTTCCGAAGAGAAAGATGTTCTCACTGGAATGGGAAGCGTTGATGATATCGTTCTCCCCAAGGTTTTATGTCAGCGAAGTTCCTTTCAACTCTAAAGCTCGACTGGTGCTCAGGTAAGATCATCAGACACCTTCGTAGGTACATGTGACTGCTTCGTCAACAAAAAATTCAGAATCTCTAGCTGACAAATCGATTCTGCTGGATGCTATTCCAGATCGGAAGTGTGTAATTCCATACAAATTTATAATTTTATTCATCGGCACATGTATCGCAGACAAAAATCTGACGAAAAAAAGACAAAATATGGATAGAAAACAATAAAAGTTTTTCATATCGATCACGACTGACTGCACTGGTATACTTGAAATGGAGCAACCAAGAGAAGAAAACTCATCGAGACAAGCACAGCAGCGAAACGAAACCAACTAGCGATCAACAAGTGAATATCTCTAAGCTAACCAACTTATCTTGGACACTCATAATAAAGGCTAATTCATAACACTAGAGAAGGGACAGTTGAGTATTTGTGATGTGACGCTCGCAGTCACAACACAAAACATTTACAAATAATCTTTATATGAACATCGCATAAAGAGATGCCTTATTTTTATGTAAGCATATGCATGCAAAACGTATCAAAACATATTAAACCGTTGCATCCCAATCGCTCAAGAGATAAAACAACAAACATTTCATGTCTTGGGATTTGATTTGTTTCAACGAATCTCGCGAAATGCACTTTTCAGCTCTTTTGTTGCTCGAAAATTTGCACTTCTCGTTTTGGGGAGAGGCATCTTCGAGTTTCCGTATCGACAAATACGGATGCTTGCGGCACACATACAATCACCTCTATTCGAGATTATGCTTCAAACTGAGCTCAATAATAGGTTCAGTATATCCATTATATCATCAAAGAACTAACTGCACACGTCTTGGTTGGATCTGCAAAAAGGCGACTTTTCGGATCTGTTCCTAGTATCTAACTTCATACCTACAGTGACTAAGCCCATGGATAATCCTGGAAGAAGCTGGATGCAGTTGCCAGACATTTCTCCTTTCGGAGGAGGCCACTGGAGCAACCACCTGAAACAAAATGGGTTGAACTCCTCTGAGAAAGGAGGGGGTTGAAGGAATGAGTCAAAAGATAGCCACCGCCACTAGCCAATCGCCAACTGCCGCCAAAAAGTTTTTTAATGAATAGAAGGTATATTCCCTTCGAGAATGCCGAGTTAGAATGAAATTAAAGTGATGGCTATAAGAGCTAGACAACACGTGAGGATGCAAAGTGGCTCAATCATTTTACACTCTCCCATGTAGAATCTATGAAGTACACGAGGAGGTGATCGCATGGGACTGCTCACAGTACACTGGAATCACTAACAATGAAACAGGTATATGAAGATAACGAGAGATACTTGGATAACAAAGACGTAAAACTTTGAGATGATCGGATGAGTCGAAAGAATTCGGTACGTTAATGAATTCGCGTATACTATCGGCGCATCAGGCCGCACGCAGTTTGAAGAGCGTGATGCGATAGCGAATATTTGCGAAGAGATCACTGCACCTCTCATTCGACGAGTCGTTTCCGTCCAAAAAACTACTAATATCAGCATAGACGAATGGAGGATTCGCTTTATTCCTCTTCAGCAATTAGGACCAACCGATTACCCACTTTGGAAACTAATGCGAAGATTATAGCGTCCCAACTCAGTCACATCTACTGGTTCACTTTACTTTAGAGAGCCATATACACCGCGTCTCCCCTAGAGACGCGATTGTGAAAAACTGCGTCTGCGCATCCTTCCGCCGTTCCAACCGCTGTTATAATCCCGATTTTACGAAAGCTGAGTCCTACACGTGCCTAATTTGTGATGGAAATTACTCTAGATACCGCAATTACGACCTCCTCGAAAAGATCGGGGATTTTCAAAGTGTCTGCTTGAGAAGTGAGCGATGCGAACATCTTATACATATAAAGCTACAATATAAAGCGCATAAACAGGAAGTGAGCACATCGCACCGCACTTGCCACTGAACCCTCGAGTGGTGAGATATGCGAGTGGGTGTGAATGTGTTAGGTGTTTTAATAAGTAAGAATTGAGTTCAGCGCTCGCATGTCGAGTTTATGCTCATTGAAACGATAGGAAATTTTGCGACCTCAATACATTTCCTCAGCTAATTTTCTCCCCAGTGAACTGTTGAGAAGAGAAAGGGCAGTGATAACAACTGACATGGCAAACGCGGCATCAATCTTCGTCAGCATTTCATTGGTTATTAGGAACATTTCAAAATTAGTTTCTCGCCTAACGAAGATGCATTATTGCACTCATATATTCCACCTATATTCGGTTACAATGCATATACAACTTTGCCAAAGGGATATGTATAGATCACAACGAATAAACAGTCCGCTATTTTACAACAACGTTTTGAAAGCGCAATAGAAATTGATCAGTGGGCAATTGCAATAACAACAACAAAAGAGAATATCGTGGCTTAATGTTATTAATGCATCTATTTACAATGCTGAAGACAGTGATAGATGCTGCCTTCGGCGTGATTGCAGTAATAATCAACCGGATTTTGGTCATCACAGCATGACAATACTGGGTTAACAACACAGAGGAACAAGTTGAAATAGGCTTCGTTACGAGTAATGAGCACAGTGAGCACTTAGTTCTCTCCGTGACTAGATCTAGTGATTTCTTGAGGGGTCGCGAACCCCGTCAACGAGTCCAGAATGTTCGCGACGACAGACACCGGTAGAAAGTGCTGCCAACAAATGCTAATTTCTTTATCGGGCTTTCCATTTCTTTCGCGAAACAGCAAATGTCACATTTGGTTGCTATGAGGACGGAACACAGCTAACGCCTCTTTCCTCGATAACATCATCTCCACGAAAGCAGTTACCATCGAGATTGGATTTTCCCACTCTTCGAGATATCCCTAATCCGAAATGAATCATTCACATCAAAAAGCGAACCATTCTGAGTTCTGAAACTGAATCTGGCCGACGAGATTATATTCAACGCAAACATAGCTTCTGATTCAAATTGGGCGTTCTAATATAAACTCCTCAGCAGGATATCCAACGGAAGTTTCTAATCGCTCTTGCCCAGAATGTTAGCAAGCGACTGAGCGCCTGGCAATGCGTCGCTACCTGTTGGACTGTCAAACACATTCATAACGTCCATTGCGAGGATAAATGGCATGACAGTTTCAATCGACAAGTTACCGATCAGCCCGGAGAAAAACAGCTCGACAAGCACCGACTGTTTGAACCACCTCAACGTTGGCATGAGCATCAGCAGTTGACCGTAGCGATCAACAGTTGCGTACAGGTTTGAGGTGAGTTGTGCCGCCGCAGATCCACTATCAGCTTCTGAAGTGCTGTCGTCGCAGTTTGGTGCTCCCGTTGCCAAAATATGATCGTAGAGTTCTTGCAGTGCTTGAGTATGCACAGTACGCACCTTGGAATCCAAAGATGCTCCAGGCAAATCTATAATGCTGCTGCGTCAACCTACCAACATTCAGAGATCAGCCTTTCTCTGCTCCTACCCAAGCCTGCAGACAAGCACTCAACAGCACTCTTTCTGTCAAATCGAAATAAATAAATTCCTATCTTGCATGCTGCCGAACTCACGTGATTCCCGAATGCTACCTTCTTTCAGCTTGCTCACATCATCTGCCAGACTTGACTAAACAAATACAGCACCTAACTGAACAAAATCAAATTGAGTTGAACTCGATTCTCAAAAAGGCCTTTTTTATCACACTACACATCCTTAGCTGGATGATGCCCTCTCATTGCCAACATTGTATTGCCAACCCTCTGCGAACCGAAGTTTTCAACTGTTAAATGAAAACCGGCAGGTAAATGAAGCTTCCGATCTTAATGTGTCTGCCTTTTTGCATGAAACTCCCTCATCGTGATCAGATAACTGTAGAAACTTTGCTCAACAAGCTGTATTAAAAACAAATTCAACAAAAGACCCACCATTTGCAGTGAAGGAAATTAGCTTTAAGTAGGCGAACTCCATTGATGATAGCTTCAATTCCTCGAAGCGGTGGACCAGTTTCAAGAGGAAGTTGATTTGTTCATTTACCTCCTCAAAACGTTCCGCCTTCAGCTGACCTGAAATTTTAAGAGATACGTCATCCCAGAGAGTAAATAATGTGTAGAAAGCATTTCTTTATGACATGCAACATGGAAGGTGACCTCTTTGAATTCACAATGAAATTTGCTCTCACTTGACGACATAACGCCAACAACGCGAATGAGAAACGAGTCATGAATGTATGCGGCGTTATATTTGTGCTGCACATGAAGCTGTCGGTATTAATATGTGTAAAGAAAGGTTCCGTTCCTTACAAATATTTTACTCAAGGAGTCGAAAGCACCGTCATTCCCCAGATTACGTGGCTCAATCCAAGAACCAATTCACCACCTGCGAAATTCTCAACAACAAGTCGGATGGTGTTATTTTAGTCGAATTTCGAACGATATTTCTCTGCAAAATTGGACGCCGCCGTAAATTCATAGAAACTTCAGCCACGTTCATCAAAAACTACGAGGTATGAATCAAAAGATATTGAAGCAACATTTTCTTGGAAAATGCGGAAGCGTGCCAAAGGAGCTGGCGCGATGTGCGCTCTCGCATTCTCTACTCTTCACCAACCAATCTGCTTCAAAAAATTACTGACATTTAACAGATATGCAAAATAAGATCATCATGTTTTAACCGATCCGATATCTCATACCAACCATCTGCGAAAAATTTTTTGGCAGCCTCATTGACGTCAATCGAAACCCGCTGCGAAGTATAAAGTAGTGCTTTCTGCCTTTTGATGTCCGTTAACTCCTTTGAAGGTTCATGAAACAACGTGAATACGCAAGATTTACATGGAAACTCTCGGTATGGACGCCGCAGCCGCCGAATTTCGTAGCATTAGCGATATGGGGTTGGAATTGCCGAGCAGACAGACAAATAAATGCGCACAAACGTTGCATATTCATGACATTGCTACAACGCATCTTGTGAATGCTAATCTGAGAAAGCACATAAGAACCACTTACAACAAATAAAACATACGAGAAAGAACCCCTCAAGAGATGAACACTGGGTGGGGCAAACAAACAAGCATAACTCATCGAGAGTTATAAGCATGTATGATAGAGACGAAAAAACTTTTATCGACCGCTATGAAGTGAACAGTTAAATAATAGCATATGCGATCGTTGATTGCGAGAGACAACTAAGCACACAGGCAAAATATTGGCAAGCACGTCATCAATGCAAACTGACCAATTCGAGAGCAGGCACTCAAATGTGTGCTCATTGCCGAAAGCATGTTGCTGAGGCAGAATTGACTCGAACACTGCATCAGGCCAAGCACGAACACATCGCACCACTTCGACTTCATTGTACTCTCGAGAACTGATGCACTGCAACGCAAGTCTTTAAGTTCATAACATTCACGCGACCATTTACCTGCCCACCCATTCAGCACTCTTTCCATTCCCATCTGCTTTTATGGTTATACGGCCAACATAAGAGTGGAATATCGCTGCAGTTACAGTGCTACAACCACAGTACGGGCGAAGATATTGCACTGCTCTCTCTTAATACATCAGTAGCCATAGTGATGAAGGTACATCGATAAGGCAAAAACGGTCATCTCAGTTGCGAATGATGACATATTCAAAACAAAACGGCTATTCGTCATCAACGACATCTCAGTACTTAGAACTGCCATATTTTAGCGGATCGATAAGACCTCTTCAAAATACAATGAAATGTGAGATAAAGTTGCTCCTAATTCAGGCATCTCTTTTAAAAACCATCGATATAATCTAACGACTGAAATCCACATAATTCTGAAAAAAAAGAAAATTTTGCAGTCAATGATCATTTGATAATGCAGCAGAATGTTACTTTGAACTGAGCGCCTTTATACTTTTGATCCAGTGCACTGAGAGGAACAGCAGTCTCGAAGCAGTTTCACATACGAACTGAATATTGAGCTCACGCGGCATCGGATGAGGCACAGGCAGTTCGAATTTTGCTTTCTGAAAATGAATTCCTTTATGTAACAAGATAAAGCGTGCTTTAACTCAATGCCATATGAGATGTTATTAGTGGATAAAAAGGCGTTCTCATAAATATTCAGAGCAATTGTAACTGAGCATGATGGAAGGTACGTCGAAAAAAATTACTGACAGGTGTCTGCACNCAGAGCAATTGTAACTGAGCATGATGAAAGGTACGTCGAAAAAAACTACTGGCAGAAGGTGTCTGCATATTTCTTGCGATTGCACAATCGAATGTGGAGTGGTATGGGGAAATCAGCAGATCAGTGTCCTGGATATGCGTTCGATGGAGCTATGGAGCTAAAGAACGCTCACTTTTCGAGAGAAGAGACCGAATGAGTTGCAATATGTCAAACCCAACATTCGAATAGGTCATCAACCTACCTCAGCATTCAAAAGAATGGCGCCATCGTCGGATATCGACGATGCAGCTCCGCTCGAAGAGGGTGACGATGACTGCGGCAAGCCAACTACGGTACTCACGTCGATGCCCGATTCATCCTCGCCCATAGAGTCCTTTGAAAATTAATCTTCATAGTAATGTTTCGATGCTTCACTAACTGTAAGTGGGGTGAGTTGGAAGAAATGATAGCGGCAAGGGACAAGTAATACACTGCCAATGTTGCACGTCAAGCCTTTTTCAGATGCGTATTTTATCAGAATCGCAGAAATGCTGCACCGCTGAATGACCATCGTCGGAACAACCTTCCTTTGTCACAAAACATTTCCAACTCACCTCTCATCTCCGAGTAACTTCTTCTGCTCGCTGTGCCAGAGATCAGGGTCACACAGGCAGCAAATATACCACCAATTTTCTCAACTTTCATCCAGCGAGTATGCAGCAATAATGTACGTTGAAATGAAGAAGTATGCAGAGGAAAACCAAAAGCTCTCGCATGTTTTCAGCCCCTTTGCATATTTGTATCGCAAAAGCTGATTACGGCGTATCATGACTGTGTGCCCATGTGTAAATCTGCGTCTATTATTCATTCGGCGGCTTCCAATTCCGAAATGACAAAATAGAGTCAGATAGGTGTAATACGTATCACATTTCACGGTGATTCATCAACCTGCAGACCGGAAGAGAAAATTGGAAAGAGGAAAGCAGTTGCATTTTTAACAAAAGAGTTTTCATTTTACAGCTACGAAAAGATGGAACTTTTGTAGAATCTTTTCAGTACAATTAAAGCATTCTCTGCTGGTATTTGAATTTGATTATTATCGATGGGGCATTCAAAAGCGCATATTGCTCGAGATACTGCGACAAGCTTCTTCTCTGCCTGTTTTTGAGTCAACAAATGGTGCAAATCTTGACTAGTCAAATTCTCTCGCATCGCCAACAGAACAAAAAAAAAGAGAAAGAAGCTTACTCGTTTTTCGATAGTCATTTGCGGCTCAGGACTAGCTGACAGCTGCCTCTGTATGGACATCGGACTACTGCTGCCAACGTCCAATCCATCTAGGTCTTTTTTGTCCGCTTCCTGAACTTTTGTGCATGAAAAAATTGGGTATGGATAAATCTGAAAGTGCTGGTGAGGGGGTCAGAAAAACAACGCGCAAGAAAGGCTTTAAGACATTACGAGGTAAATAATCTTACTAGTTCATAAGGAAGCCTCCCTCGTGCCCTTTATACAGCTTTCAGTGACCAACCCGAAATGCTCCTACATAACCAAGTTTGTTTATAGTCTTGGCTCGCACCGACATGATCAAATTAACACATTTCAGTAGCACTACTGAGTGTCTCAGGAAGCGTATTCAATACCTGAATATTTCCGACTTCGTTCTTAACGATGGCAAGAAGACCGTTGATAAAAGCGTCTGACTGCTTCATCGATGCAACCTGCAATAAATCTTTAGTGCCTGAGGCATTTCAAGGATGCTTGGTGTCATTAAAAAATCCGCACGAAAATCGTACCAATCAATTAATTCTGCATCACTTTTTATTAATAGGATACCCAAAGCAACAGTAAATATGTCAAAAGTTTGGTGCAGCTCTCTTTATCATACGATTGAGTTTGTTGTGGTCAATTTCCTTCCGCTTCTTCAAAACAATAAAAGCTTGCATCAATAAGTTGGAGAAGGAAAAAGATATGAATGAACTTTAGTGGCTGAGCTCGATAGCAACTCCCACAACATACCTCAATATTACTGTACACACCGGAATACGGAACTGGCAGGATGCTATTGTTGCCGTAAGGCTATTCTACCGTCCCAGATACGGTCATTCTCACATCCTAGCAATCTGTTTTCACCTTCAACAGATGCCAACACGTAAGGTATAGAAATGTGTGTCAAGGTTTCACCACTAAACAATAACACAAAGAAGACCGTTGTGATCGTCAGAATGACCCATTTATCCTGGCGTAATTGTAAGCGACGAGGGCGCTCTTTCACCTATAATCAAGGAAAGTGGCCGAAAACTGTTTCTGCTTGAGGGGTTCATGGATGAACGTTTCAGCAGGTATTCAGGTCAATATTGGGCGAGTTTTCTCACATTATATATATATATATATATATATATATATATATATATATACCACACCAATCTACTCTTGACCGCTTTCAGCCATCGAAGGCAAGCCTGTACTTCGGGAGATAGAAGTAGTTGCTATTATTTCTTCGAATGCATCTCAAGTATAAAAAAGGCACCTTTAAAGCTTAGTATATATTCCTTCCCACAACCCCTACCTGCTTCTCGCCGTTCTTATGAGTGCATGACCTCATGTGGGACGGAGTTCCACACTACTGGCCCAATTCACTTTTCAGTACATAGTGGGAATGCCGATATTCTTGACCACAGACTCTTTGCCAACGGAAGTCATAACACGCATGGAATCACATTGTAAATGGAACTGCGAATTTAAGCAGCACATCCGTCTTTCAATGTGTCCCACGAGAGATGACTACCAGCGATTTGTGTCATATCTGTATGGGAACAAAAAGTTCTCTTTGAAGATGGACAATTTGAGGGGTTTATCTGAAACCTAAATTCGAGCTCTTTTAGGGATCTACTTCATTTCACTGGTTGCCATGGAAATGAGTGAATATTCTCCGATCTTTTTCACCGTCTTCTCCCCAATGGACGCAAAAGTGCACAACGTTCTTTCTCCGATTTCCCCTTGCACAAGAAAACCCCCCTTATTAACGGACTCTATTGCTGCATAGGACGCTATTAGATGCAAACGAACTCAATGCGCCGTGAATATAAGGTAGTGGAACAGTGGATGGAAAAGAGGAGCAAGGGCCATTTAATATTGTTGGAAGGTCACATAGGAAACGGCGATTTGAATGGGGAACATGAATAATCCCTCCTTTTTCACGAAAAAAAAGCTGGAAAAGATTGCCAGAGACTTTGCTATTATAAGCTTTCTTTCGAAATCTTAACCATCAGATGCAACCTTTCGCAGGTTTGCGGTTTCCAGTGGCCAGTGCGATGCTTAATGCTTCTTCCCTAGTGACCAGTGGGGAATAGAATCCCTGCACTGAACTATTTTTCTTTTTGCTCTGTATGGAATTGACAGAAGAAATTCGATTTGCATATTTCGTAGCTCCCTTAACTGCCTCGTATACATTAAGAACAAATCGAAGAGAAATGCCTTGCAGTCATAAATGTTAACAAATACGAAATTATCTCCAACAAGCAGTTTTTTGGCTTATGAAGATATCTAGCAGACATACACAATCAGAGAAAAACATGCAATAAATGTTCTCCTCACAATGCACCACTCTCCGAAAAAATTTCTGAGAAAAAGCACAAAAATGTGAGACGAAATATTTTGCATTTTTTAATGACGGTAACTCTCCATTTTCCAAAGAAGAACCCACTAGAATAGGAGAAGAATTCTTCAACAAAGATATAAAAACGATTCCATTTCAACAATTCCTTCTCTTCCCTCCCCCCAGTGCATATTATCGATGATGCTGAGAAAAACGTATTAGGGCGCAGCTAGCAACACTGCAACAAATAATTTTGAAACACATAAAGACCCATAAAGACAGCTAACGCTCGGCGATTGCAATTTACACTTGAGTGGCGATTCCCCTTCACACCCTCGAATTGCTCACTTCTATTCGAAACCATCAGAAATACAGTGTTCATGCAAATATGGCACCACGAATTGTGTCGATTTGCTTTTCTGCTTGCGCTATGTTCTTTGACGTGTTTGTTTGAAGGGAAAATTAGTAAGTTCTTCAAGGAGCTGTCAATAAAAGAACCCTTTGTGTTGCATCATCCGCACTTTTTTTTTTTTATATTCAGAAAGCACGCAGTGCAACGCATTTCATCTGACACGTCCAGAGAGCAGCACTAATAGAAGCATAGATCACGGCTCAAGTGTTTTCGACCCCATTTTGTCCCATCTCCCAATAAAACACTACTATGAGCCCTTGCTACTCTCTTTCACCTCATAACAAAGCACCATAGCGGTGCCGTATCTGCAGGTGCTCTTGTGTATCCGTTTGTGGCTGTTTGTATGCGTGTCGGTTTGCCCGTTTTTTTCAACCAGACGGTCACTGAAGACCCAATCATTAAGTTTAGTGGGGCTTCCTACCCAAATAAACTTGCTTCTAATCCCACATTTCACAAACCCATCAATCTCGAAAGAAGTGGCATTATCTTGACGAGAAAATAAATTGCGTGCACCTCACACCGGTCGGTTTCTCTCATACACATCAATCGGCTGCCAAATAATAATTCGCCTAATTGTTCGAGTGGTTCGCCTAATTGAAAAAAGAATTCATCACTCTGCTTACATAATATTTACTGCTGCTCTATGAAGGTGACTAGTGGGAAGAATGGAACGAAAAAGCATTTATTGTCTCATGCGAACTATTCCGACACGATTCTCCCTCCCCAAACGTTACACATTTTGTGTTTTCAACGTCGTCCGTCACTTAAACTATGAACGCTTGTCAAGCTTTTCGTTGATTTGCCCAAGTGATGATGATCGGTTTTGATGGTAACGATTGCATACGAAATTTAATGAACTTCTTAAGGTTTTCTCTGCGATTCAACGTGAAAAACTAGTCAGAGTAGTGACGGTCAAGCTTCAAAACACCGCCAACAGGCCTATTTCCCTTGCGACACTATTGCAACAATCACTTCGATGCGAAAATAGAACCAGAAGAATTGAAAGTCCTACGGGTTCGTGTTCCCTCAATGGCCTCGGTTGTGCGGCGGAAGTTGTTGGGACCATTGTTGGAGCCGATTCGTTGCTCGCGACTGATCCAACGGGTCGACGTTCCGCTTGAACCGCTAAAAAAAACGTTGGCAAAACGTTTCTTTAGCGGACATCGGATAATCCTCTTACGCTGCCATTCCGTAAATCGATACACACAAGACGAATCTAGGGTGTGCAAAATGAGTGAGAATGACACATTCGAAGAAGACTACTCAGCGAAGTGTGTGCTTATGATCTCGAGAGTCACTTAGAGTCACAACAGCACAATAATGCGTTGATGGAATACTGCAATTATTTGCTCTGAAATTCTGCACTTGGGCTTGTTAGGTAATGATTCAAACGAATTGCTAATGTGCAACGAGTTCGTCGAATGATATGCAAAAAGAGTCAATACAAAAAAGGCTAATGTACAGCTTGATGCTTTTACAATAAAGTTCAGTGCTTTCAATGATTCCAATTAAGGCGACACTATTTCATTAGAAAAACTATGCCCATTATTGCTCATGCGTCACGAGTAACATTTGCGTGAAGCGTCACTATGAATTGGCAAGATTTGCTTACATTACCTTCCTAGGATCACTACCAGATTACCCAACAGTAGTTAGTGGATGTGAACAAAGTGTGGAATATGAGCAAAGACGAACATTCACTTCGCATTCCCATCGTAAGACATTTTCGTAATCGACAATACTGACATCTGTTTCTGTGAAATTTCGTAACGGGACAATCCTTAGAACCGCGGCACACATAACCTATCTGAAATTCAACATAGATAACTAACTGTCGGTTGTCCACTCTAAATTCATATACTACGACAGGTAAAATTCAGCCTATAAATGCTTCTTAGAGGACCACTCTACTGACCCATTGGGCAATGTATTCCTCGTTANTCACTTAGAGTCACAACAGCACAATAATGCGTTGATGGAATACTGCAATTATTTGCTCTGAAATTCTGCACTTGGGCTTGTTAGGTAATGATTCAAACGAATTGCCAATGTGCAACGAGTTCGTCGAATGATATACAAAAAGAGTCAACATAAAAAATGCTAATGTACAGCTTGATGCTTTTACAATAAAGTTCAGTGCTTTCAATGATTCCAATTAAGGCGACACTATTTCATTAGAAAAACTATGCCCATTATTGCTCATGCGTCACGAGTAACATTTGCGTGAAGCGTCACTATGAATTGGCAAGATTTGCTTACATTACCTTCCTAGGATCACTACCAGATAACCCAACAGTAGTTAGTGGATGTGAACAAAGTGTGGAATATGAGCAAAGACGAACATTCACTTCGCATTCCCATCGTAAGACATTTTCGTAATCGACAATACTGACATCTGTTTCTGTGAAATTTCGTAACGGGACAATCCTTAGAACCGCGGCACACATAACCTATCTGAAATTCAACATAGATAACTAACTGTCGGTTGTCCACTCTAAATTCATATACTACGACAGGTAAAATTCAGCCTATAAATGCTTCTTAGAGGACCACTCTACTGACCCATTGGGCAATGTATTCCTCGTTAAGCTAAAAGAAAGAGCTCGCAAATGACGAAATCGAAAGAAACTCGCGTCACTTAAGAATTAGTCACTATGTCTCCTTTCCGTCAACGCTGTGTTCACTTCTAGACAATAAATCCCCTCCTATTGCACTCGCCACCTAACACGAGTCTCCTTCAATGGAACAAGAGTTCGATAGGAGACATATCCTAGACACCGCGCCATCTGCTCGTGCTAAAGTTGTGTGTTTGATATGAATAGCAATGAGTAACACATACAGCGTGACCTTTCCGGCTACCCCACCTTCCCTCGACTTGAAATAATCTCTGAGCACGGATTATGCGTTAAGCAAAGCTGCACATAGTAATAACCTGTTTTCTGATGCTCCTTTTGAAGAATCCTTTACAGCCTTCACAACTCACTGCTCCGTAATGTCTGCCGGATGCTTTGTCACCACAAACAACGCATAACTCGACGCACACATCACGCGCATTCGTTGATGCAGCCGATGAACTCTGTGGAGAGGTCGAACTAACAACACCGGATGTGCCCATAGACGCGATCTTGGAGGTGGAATTATGCTGCACTGCAGCAGCAGCCGCCATTAGCTGTAATTCGTTCATTGAATTCGATGAAAATCGCATTTGTCAAAAACATAAGTGCGCAACAATTAACATCAATTTCTCAAAGACTATGAAATACAAAACTTTCAAGGAAGAGAGGATTGTAATCTGTTTGACACCCTTTAGATGAGCTTGGGAGACTGAAAACGTATTGCGCAACGGTGCAAAATCAATCTGCATTATGATCGGTGGATTGACGAAGCAGACGTTTTCCAACGAATTCCTCTGATTTATGGGCGCTTCTCTCGCTCTTCAATGTCACTGCAAAGATTATGCGAACTTTTCTTTAATGGACATAGGAAATGTGTTCGGTTCATATCGTAAATTGCTTACTGAATGTGACTTCAGCGTTCGATGCCAACAATCCAAAAGCAGCGTTGTAGTTACAAAACGACTCATTTTTTCCCATAAAAGCTGGTTATAAGATGAAGAAACATTGGAAGAATTAGAAAATTTCCTCGCCGGTAAAATCCATACAATTAGGAAAACACTCACTCAAATACGGAGACGCTCTATCAGAAACCAAGACTGGCGGAATTTGAAGTAATTGTACAGAGTGCTGCGCTTCAAGAAAAACTTTGCATCGATTCATCAGCGTACGGATTAGGCATTAAAAACTGTAATGTTAGAATGAAGAATGTGCAACCCCGTAGTTACTATTGGGAGGTGAAAACTTGTGAAGTTCTTCGCAATTCTCTTGTCTTCAAGATATGTTCGTAGCCAGCGACTCAGCTCAAAAGGTAAGAATGCATCAGGAATCTTTGGAAGGGCGCTAGAATCAACAGTAGGTCTCGGATCCATTGTTAAGCGCCTTTAGCGGAGTGTCGCTTAGCACCTCGCTTTCGATGAAAGCGGATTATTTACAGCACTGTTCAAGCGGGATGGCGACATGCAGGTTTCGTTAAATCTCTCCATAACGTAGGGATATATGCCCACCTGCACGCATTCTAACGGAAGTGACGTCATGCTTGCCTGCATCATCAAAGGTATGCTTATAAAAGCTGTGTGCATGGTGAATACTCCTGTACGCAGCACTTTCGGTTAAGAAAAGACATAGTGAGAACACAAAACATTCATCGATCACAGTGAAAGTGACGAAGAAAAGACTATTGGAAGGGACGATCTCATTCGCCAAGGTGGGGCTGGATGTTCTTGGAAACGCTCTATGGAAAAACGTTGAATACTCTTCGAAATGATCGGAATAAGAGTTAAGGCGACATAAAGCGTTTCTCATCAGAGAAGTGCCTTAGCTACGAGGCAAGTCCTCATTGGCTGACGGTCAGCGAAAATAATTCAGCGAACCTCTAACTTCTGAGCTCCTCGCCGAGTAGTATTTCAGAATATCATAGTGGAAGTGATGTGAATCATTTTGCAACTCATCTGTCACCAACCAGCTGTCACAGCAACTGAGGAGTACTATTTTGCATCATGGCGGCAATAAGCAGTTTCGTTGACCCAAAATATGAAGAACTACGTAGGAAACAACCGCACACACATCTGCATATATCGCACGCACGAACTCTGCTACAGAAGGAAAGAATGGGAAAAAACGTTGAGAGCAAGCGGATGAAAGATGTATCTCATCTGCAATCTAAAGCAGATTGTAGAATACTCATGTCTGAGATTACCGAACTGAGCAATATCAGTTTCGCAAAGGAGTGGATTCGCTCATCTGTTTATGAGGTCGGTGCCTATATTATTCGAACGCAACGACGAAATTCATGCATTTGAACAGAATGTGCGATATGCGTAGCAGTTGTTGCAGATAAGCATCTCTTTTGCCTCTTCACCTAAGCGCGAATGAAGCGACCTTCTGTTATTGACGAAGGGGAATGCTGCTGTCCTCTAATGAAGAGCAACTAGATTTACTCGGGGTATAAAACAGAAGAAGAATAACGAATAAGCAGCCTGCAGCAACAATATCACAGCTCTGAGACACCGCCATGTTAACAATATGCACGTGTTTATATTGAAGGTTCAAACATCTTTCGAGTCTTTCTCTGTCGATGAAGAACAGCGGTGTGGACGGAGAAAAGAAGTCTTATTACGAATCGATCTGAAGTTCGTATTTCCCTTCAAAAAGTGCTTTCACTCTCTGAGGCAGGTGAACATTTCGTTTAATGAGCAATGAAACTTCCATGGAATAATGGCATTCCCTGCGAACAATATAAAAAATGGCCAGCACCAGCTATTGCTCATTTTTTACGCCTCAGCTAACAGTACCTTCTGCTTTTCAGCAGTGTCGTCAATAAAGTTGCTATGACCACAATAAGAATAAAACAGCGAACATATTTGTACTGCTTAAACAATAAACACGTAGGACGGCCCATCTGCCTATCTGCTTCAGTAACGATAAAATGCCGAAGAGTTCATATCTATATGCAGATCTCTTTTTCAGTACTGTAAAAGGCGAAACAACTCTCGCTCGTTAGTGACCGCGAAAAGCGATTCTCGCTGTGTCGAAATACTCAGCTCATCACTGCTCTGAGTTGAAAATGACTCAAAATCAATAACAATTTGTTTACGTCTATTCCCGTCGCACTGCCGTACCGCAGTGGACAGATGTGCGGCTGACAAATTACGTGAGAGCTTCGATCATCTTCTGAAGGGTGAAGTTCGGATCTCATCCACAATGTGAGCAGCACACCGACAAACGTCACCTGTGCCGGCATACAGATGACATAAAACTTAAAATGCCGGCATTATTGCATCGGTTATTGGAGACCCGGGATGAATATGTTAAACGTGTTCGCTAGTGCAGCAATGAAAATAATACCTCCTCAATTGTCACTTAAATAACCTTTCGTTCCTTTGCATCTTCCATGAAGACACCTCACATTGTTACGGTAAACGGTATAAACGCAACTCATCCGAGCACTATATCTACAGCGAACAAAGCAAACTTGAATAAGTTGTTAACTGAATGACTCAGATTCAGAGGAAAATTTCTCAACGATTTTTCGCGCTTTTCAACTGCCACAAATGAAAACGAAAAACATGCAATATTAACAATGGAAACAAATATATCTAATAATTGAAAAATAAAGCGAATTTCTTATAAAAAACTCCGAAGTCGATAATCGGCAAGGAGAACGCACTTCTATGATCAATTTTAGTGGCGAAGTTGCTTCGGCAATAAAGCAGAGTCATGTGAAAGAAACCCTTCATTTTCGGATTCAATAGATGACTATGCGAAGCAATCTCTGTCGTTCAATATGCGTGCCTTCGAAGAGCAAAAGAAATCGCCGGTGAATTGCTAATTCCACATAGCACGCAATAATTTCAGTTCATGTTTCATTAAAATTCATTCGCCGCATTCCGATTTCGTAAACAACAATCAGCCACCGGACGGAAACTTCCATTCTTCGAGCTGTTATTGGTCCGCACAGCGCAGAAAGTCAACTCAGATGGTATTCGAAGGCTTTTCGCTATTTGAAAATATCTATTGGAGCGAATGAATTGAACTCCATCGGCTGATGTCTTCGCATCAGTCGATGTGAACATGCGTAGAGGTACGCAAGAATCGTTAAGTGAACATCGATGATGCATTAAATGCTTTTCGTCGATAAATTACTCCACGTTGATTGATGAACTAATGGATGAAGTGTTCAATGAGTTGTGACGACTCACTCCATAATCGTTTATAAATATATCGACTCTTGTCACTGCTCTAACAATAAAATTCACTGAAACAAATCGACTCAAAAGACATTTCAAAGGATTGATAAATTCGTTAGCGCAATGATGGACACGGGAAATTGGCATCTTTTAGGTGCTTGAAACAAGATGAAATAATTGTTTTGAAGGAAGCAAAATGACCCTTTTTCTGATAAGCTGAACTGACTATCACTTTGCTTGACGGCACTGGAGTGCTTCCCAAATGTGAATCTCAATAACCAGCTATAAACTGCACTCAGTTGGGAAAAGAAATAAAAAGCAGCGAGAAAAGAATGGCGCGAATATCAATGCTAAAGTTTTAAGCAAGAAAAATCTCGATGTTCAAAGTTCACACTTGTAATTTCTTCCCAGATGTTTGCACTTAAGAAAACTTCTTTGTTCAAAAATTTCCCAGCCATGCGACTCTCTTCGAAAATTGCATTTCCCTGCACAATCTCATCGGAAAAGAATTTAAGTTGTAGTGTTTACGAATCGTAAAAAATAAGGGGAAAATGGGAATGGCCTCCTCCCCTCCGAGCTCTATATACGCCATTTCTCTCCTAAGAACTCCTCCAAAGCAAGCACATTCGAGGCAGATGGAACTGCTAAACGGGGCAAATTCTGGAAACGAACGAACAAGATAAATTACAATATGGGACAAATGAGTGCTACTTTAAATGCATTGTATTGTGACATTCGACAGAGAGAAAGTCACTGCACATGGTGTCAAGTGTTGCTTTTTCACCGAGCACACCTTCAACAGTGTCATCACAACGACGGTGCAGATGCAATCAACCAAAAATTCATCACGTTCACAGCAGAAACTGACACCAATGGAACACCACGCGATATCGAGAATCCACTTTCTTCAATCGACACCTTAACAGCATTGCCGAAGAACGCTCCGAAATATTCAGCTTTCTACAGAGGTCACTAGTTGTTGTAGCACTGCACAAATCTATTGCAAAAAAGTCCAGCAGATCGACTTTTATCTCATTTTCGAGTTATCTGCAGCCTTGCTTCACTCAATAATTAATAGATACCTAAACAAAGCCCACAGAGTGCGGGTCGCTTGCACTGAAGAATTCATGATCACAGATATTTCTGCTCGGGTGACAGAAGAGAATAGCAAGCATCTGTCGATGGAAAGAAAGGAAATCGGCTGGCTACTAGAGGGGTGCAAAGGGAAAGGTGAGCGGCGGCCGCGAGGTCGAGGTGAGGAAGGGTGCAGGCTGCGATGGACCACAGCCATCGATCGTGCTAGAGAGCACGCGCGCTGCCAGCCCGCCTCTCGGGCATGTTTTCAGCGCGCTGACATGTGACATAATGATGTTTTCACTACGAGCGCTCCAAAGAGCGCATGCCGAGGGCAAAGGTGAACAGCTTTCTGCCCTGTGTAGCTTCGATTCACCACTCCCCTACTCCCTTTCTCCCTCACGTTCGCTACGCACTCGTATACTCGCCGAATGTTTATTCCCACGGATGCGGAACATACATTGTGTTGCTCGAGAGATAATTTGTATTCCCTAGAACGAATGGTTCTTCACCAACTTTCCATCACCCTAGCCGTTTCTCAGTTCACTGCATGCGTTCACAATGAGTTCCTTTCCCTAAAAGCACTAGTCTGTCCTATCGAGGCAGATGAGCATCGGTTACAATTAGAGGCACGCCTGTTAACGAGGTGATCATCTAAATGCATTAAGAGCTGAAACAAGCCCAACAAAATAAACAGAAAACAATTCAGAACCGATAATAAACTATGACTTTTGTTATAAGGTCACCATTTTACAAACTTTAATGGTGAGTCCGGTGCCAATTTGTAATTCGGCAAAAAAGGATGCCCCCTTCGACCACTTTGGTATTCACTCGAATCTAATGACATCTCTCAGAATATTTCACTAGAACGGAATGAATATTCGTCAACAGATGTATGCGTTCGCGTACAGGAACACAGTAACAGTAGACAGGAAGATATGGATATCCTCGAAGCTCGAGCCTTTGTCAGCACTGTTCAGTGCGGATGAAAATCTGGGTTAAGCTGATGCAAGGCTTCTGCGACATTTTCCAATTCTTCTATACTGTCACTTTTAAGTATGGGAGTAATGCTTGCGAGTTCGCAAAGCATTCATCAGTTTTTGGAGGAAAGTTTGAAACGAATTTGATGAGAATGAAGAGCGATGAGTGAACAGTAAAGTATCGAGTAACAGAAAATGCTGATGGATTTTTGGTAGCAGACGAAGCAGTCAGATCACAACCATCACTGAGTGAGTCAAACACAGTGCTTTAGGTGATTTGGTTTCTTGGAGGCGTGAAGCATTGGTTCAGCGAGCGTAACAATTCAGCACTGAGAGAAGGTAGAGTTGTGAAAGGAGTGGGTGACTGGAATCGGATAGGAGGGATGGAAGGTTGGCAGGGTGGCTACGAGAGGGCAAAGTGCAAGCGGCATGTGCACAAAAGGGAACGTACAATTGAGTGTGCCCATTCGGCGCTCTCATGAGTGCGCTTAGCAAACAGCGCACCCGCGCTCGCCACATCTATCTCCAGCCGCTTTACTTCATAACAAACGTTCGTTCGTATGCTTGCTTCATCGATCGCACTCGCTCCGGATGCTCAGTTCAGACATGACCGCCGAGATTTTTAGCAATCATCACAGTTGGCCGAATGTCACGATCGACATCCTTGGCCTTCTGTTGTTCCACCCTCTCCCCCCTGCCCTTCTTATTTCGGAGTAATCACCGAATTCATGCATGTTACCGCCGCTAAATGCCTTTATTCATGTTCCACAAACGGTGATCTCTTTTAGCATTAAATACTCCTGTAAGCCTTTAACCGGATGCCAGCAGTCAGCTTCTTCTCACTTCTAGCATTGTTACATTCGTGGAACAGCAATTTCCTCGCCCATTTTGAAAGGGGATAACATCAGCCCATTATCAAGGAAGTCATAAATGATTTGAAGTGCATGACTGCAGCTAGACGTCAGTTGTTGATTGTGCTCGCTTCACTGTTATATGAGCTACAGTTGATAAGCAGGAGGAATGGTTATGGAAGACGACGGCAATTTCCCTTCCCTTCACACAGCAGAGTTTGTGAAGACTTCTGAAGGATAAAAACAATGCTGTAAAGCTGGTTGCAGCAGCTCAAAAATGTCATCATAGGCCAAGAAGATGGACATGTGCAAAGGTGTCCAACACAACATGAAATTAAAATGACGGATTCTGCCTCCTCCCCCCTCCCTCCCCCTTTGTTCCCATCTCCTCCGTCTGCGTGGCGTATCAGGAACGCGTCTTTTGTTAGTCGCCTTGTTTGACGCTACTGGTCGGCACTGTGTTAGACCACCTCCGTTGGAAGGAAAGCGGAATGAAAGCTTATCAGTTGGATCTATAGCCTATTTCTGCAAGTCTGTGTCCCTTCAAATTGTCACTAATAGTGAGACTTTTGGTCGGCTGATCACTGGTGTCACAGGAAATTAATTTGTATGAAACGGTGACACTCTCTGTCTATGACACAACAAATTGTATAGGCATGCTGACCATTACCTACAGAAAAATCGGGCAGGTTTTGTGTCCGCATATCCTGAGGTTTTTCAGAATCAACAATCGATGCGAGAACTTACCAAGCCTATTCATGTAAAATTACTGTGCTTTAGAGGCATCCATGCTAAGCGTTTCTACTACGGCCTTTAATTGTTGCACGTGCTCCCGAAGATGAACGAGCATCGAACGCCATCAAGTAAGCAACCATCAGCTCAGAACTGCACTTTAAAAACGGTGGAAACATGACGGAAAATGCCACTGCAGTGATCAAAAGGGCACCTTCTACACCACTGCAGTAACCAGATGGGTAGCCTCTACACCATGCAGTTAGACAACATACTAAAATTGGGCCAGATCGGATGAAAGGAGCCAACGCATGGAAATATTTCCGTTGACATGCAGAAGAGAAAATCATCAAAACAGATCGCCGTCGTGCGAGCTGCATAAACATCCCGATTTGAAAGTATGACACGCCCTCGACATCTAGTGCGGTGGAAGCGCACTATCCATTAAAAGATTTCACTTATTTATGGGTGAAATTGACGCAGCCATATGTTTATGGACTCTGCACTTTAACGATATAAAAACAGCTCGTCAGGTACGTCGGGATTTCTTATTTAAATTCCACTCACCAACATCCATTTCTCGAACCCTTAAAATCTGTTTTCACTGAAAGCCATCGTGCTGCAATAGCGATTGCGCATGGCGGCGGCTTCAACTCAAAATTGTACGTTTGCGATGGCGGAATTTGCATTGCGACGAGGCAAGTCACAATTAGCGCTGCGCTATGATGACGTCAATATATGACATAGGATGTTGAAATTCCCACAATGATGGGAGGTTGAATATAGTTGCCGAGAACGATTCCATACAGTTGGAACAGACAATTTAGTGTTGGCAAATGATCGGTACTATAAGGTGATTGCGACAGAAGGAGACGATGAGAAGTGTTTGGCGTATTGATACAACGAAAGCAATTCCACTGCTACGTTTCTGTTCTTGCGAGAAGAAGTAAACAACATGTCTCCTTTCAAAATTTGACGTTATCAATGCCTGTTCGCGTAACAATTCGCGATCCCCAACAGTTTGTTCGCCTTTCACCTCGCCCGCCCAATTTCTTCAACTCAAGCGGGTTGTGTGCTACGCTTAACCCTTTGCACCACTGAAATTGTAACGTACTTCCGATTCATAACCACATCGCAGTTTCGCGTTCGGTATGCTTTTACAGCACTCAAAAAAACCAGCAACAGAGGAGAAAATGGAGAAAAACAAATTAAGAAAAGAGTCAACAGAGGAGGCCGTAATATATGTAACGCCTATCGCTTCGTAATTCGTTATATATATATATATATA
>JAARMF010000368.1:6707-44933 GCA_022844705.1 Toxascaris leonina | reverse complement strand
ATATATATATAATAACAATGCGCACATATTACGAAGGAATACACTCATCTAAAAGTCCATCCGATAAGCGCGATCTCTGCAAACTGTTTTTTCTTAATGCTCGCTCGCAGTGTCACTGTGCGCCGGACCGCAACAAAGTGCAGCAGCTGAACCCATACATTCTACCTTATATCTGCCGTCGCCCTCATCCTCTACCTAACAATCAACGTAATAACCGATCACTTTTACACACTTCCTCAGGTGGCTCAGTGTTATGATACTCAATACAGCAATGTTGGAAAAACCACAAGTTTTTCCGAAGGAGAAAGGATCAAAGAAAATGAACAAATACGAGCATCATCTCAGTCATGAAACTGCAAAATGTGAAAACGAATCGATATGCCTCATTCTCGGCTCATGATTAGCCACTTATTTCGTTTGCTCAGACAATATGAACGAAACTACCAGAAGCACTCTTAATAGTTCGGCACAAATCACTATAGGCAATGATATAAAAAGCATCTAGAAATTTGTCAACTAAATTACAGCTTTAACTTTTGGCATCATTGAGGAGCATAAATCATCCAAGAAGTCCTATGCCTCTTGCCTTTGGAAGTGAAAAATGTAGGTAGACACACAAGAAACGGAACGGGATCATTAACGCGTCGTTCTCTTGCAAGCTAAAACACTTCAAGTAGATAGTATTTTGTTGCCGCAACCTTCAGCTTGCCTCGTTGCATCGCTTATAACAGAATAGTTGAGAGAATCAGACCGGGTATGTTTCCTCTGCTTGCACCCATAGAGCACAAACTGCTTGCAAATGCATTTTAAACAACTCTTCATTCACAGAAATGTGCTTTCGTTGTACTTTGCTACTTTCTGCCGCTTTCTAATATATCTATCGTCTTCCCATCCATGAGGAAACCTTTTATACAACAACATAACAGTGATGAGACGACACGATAGAGACTTTCAGCGAACCTCGCCTTATATGATTTTATGCAAAATAAGCATATCCGTATAAAAAGACTTACATGATTTCCATGCATAGCAGAGAAATGGTGCAGAACATTTGGCATGAACTGAGAGTTTCTATTTGCAGCCGCATTGCGATTCTGCTGATGCAGTATGGAACTTTGTGCAGCAGCTGCCTGAAATCTCAAATTGAATAGCTGAAATTCCAAAATTATTTAAGCCGTTCAATCCACACTACTCGACAATGAACACACTTTTTGGAGAGTTTATGGGGCGTTTCTATCAATCATTCTATTTGCTGGTCTATATTACACCTGTCCCTCACCTAGCTGCTTCCAGACGATGAAGCTATTTCAAAGGGGCTTCGAAATCATATAAACAAAAACCTTGCGCGCTTATAGGACATTTCTAAATCTCATCGCAAAAAAACAGTGCCGATCTTTGACGCTTTTCTCAACGTTCGCGATCTCATCAAACCGCAGCAATGTCAACATCACTAAATTACCAGAAACAACGCGAGTGAGTTCACTTAACCGGAAATCGAGTAGGATAACACATTCACTAGTTTTATTGAGCTCAAATTCACTGACAAACTCCGAACGAAGCATATGGTCAGTTCATAAACATCTCGCATCAAGCTTCAATTTTCTAGTTAGCTGACACTCTTCGAACGTTTCCACTTTGTTGGGCTTTCCGATCGCAAATTTTATCAAATCACATCGAGGAGCCAAGGAATGAGCATCATGAATATCTTACGAAATACAGCGTACCCTATGATAGAACATCCTGGGATAGTGAAGTAAAATCACTCAAGAAGCTGCTACCTACAAAAATCGATTTGATGACTACACGCCGACGAAACGTTTTTCTTGTAGAGATCCAGTGAGCTGTCCAATCTGTCGTTATTGAAGTGTCAAAAATTGAGAGGAAAAGCATTTGATAGACGATTTCACTGGAGATATCTCTGGAGATGACTACACGATTTCACAGAAACTTCCATAGGTGGTAAAGTTTTTCAAGACTAACCTGCATCATCGAAATGAGAGTGTTAGGTGAACTGAGTAGCCCCATTTGGGCGGCCATCATCGCAGGATTCAAGATTGGACTAAACGACGGCGACACCACACTCCGAAGTTGATTCAGGCCTGGTCGTGCAGTGAACGCACTTTGCAGTGGTTTGTTATCTTCGGACTGAAAACAAATTTCGTCTCTTACACGCAAAATAACTTCAATTTGGAAAATTTTCATCGTCCTCTAGTGAAATGGCTCCACCGTTCCACAGTGAAGGAGGTATATCATCCCTATTGCCTCTGGAATTCGAGCATATAAGCAATACGAAGAAATAATCCAGCACAATATGAATGAAATGAACGTTAAGTTGCAAAGAGTTTGCCGAACTGATACCAAAAGCGTTTCAAGCGAGCAAATACCATTACTTCAATACGTCTCAGGTGAACGTTCAAAATTCACTTTGTCCCTTTGCGTGCCTCACTCTGGAAAAGATGAGATAGCTCCCAAGTATGTTGTTCATAATTCAGATATTCACGAATATATAGCAGACATAATAGACGAGTGTAAAATTTCATAAACCTTGTCAATGATCCCTTAAATAATGCACAGCCAGATATCACCTCTAAGCTACATAAGCATACAAACTGCCACCGGCGGACATCGCTCCCCAGAGCAATTCAGTGGCGTTTTAGAGTGGTAAAATTTGTGATACCACCCTCAACCCATCACCTCTAAGTTCTCGCACATTAAGGAAAGTATTTCTGCCACTGTATCTATTCGAATCGCTTGATGGACACTGTGTCATCATAAGGACAACAGAACATTTTTGGCGTGAATTCGGCACCCAAGCTAGCTTGTGCTGTGATGGCTTAATTTCATCGGTATTGAGCATAAGGAGCTGCGTACTGGTTTTTGGCGCAAGGAAGCGAATTACGTCTGCTTCACAGCGATCTATCGTGCGCGAATGCCGCAGCGGAAATTACAAGGCACGGCCACGGGAATCAGTAGCATTCAATTAATATTGTTTCGCGCATTTCGTGACCTCGCTCCACACCATCGCACACAGCGTATACACTTATTTGGATATGAACGCTAAACGATTTGACACAAGCGTATCTGTCTGTTCACGAATCTGCGCTACACTGAATACTTGCTTCTTTCATATGGTCTTGTAAAGCCAGCCATCAGTAAAAGAAACTTTGCATTTCGCCTCTAGCAAAAAACGTCCTGAATCCAAAAACCTCAAACCTAGGAAGTTCATACATTCCCAGAGCTGGAGGAAACTGTCTCCCGTTTCTGTTCACCTCTGCTTGTGACCGCCCTCTTTAATTCAAGCCTACCCACATTAGCCGGCACTGATCGTATCGTCTTCGTCTTGCTTCTTGAAAAGTGCATTGGTTTCCCGCGCACAGGCCAAACAAACTTCGTCCCACAAAATAAACCTTTGCCACAAATAGCTATAGCCGTGTACGTTCTTGTTGGATGCTTGCACCATAATCACAATTCCTCTATGGTATCAACTCTCAAACTCATTTCTTTTATCTTCCCACTCCAGCATCTTCGCATTCACCTTCGTTATCTTCGCAATCACCTTCGTTGGAAGTGGCGCTGCGAGGAGATAATGCTGTCAAGTGATATCACCTGGAGCTCAAGAATGAATTCATCTATACCAGTAGAACTTAGCTTTATTATCCTTAAAGAACTCTATATCTGACACCACCTCACTCAAGCTACGGTCACTGACAATTTGATCATAAGCTTTCCAAAAAACATAAAAAAAACTCATAACGAGTCGAATAACATCCTTGTACGGGTGATAAATTAATAGATCTAAACTGCATATGATACAGGACAAATAGCGGAATGCGGACATTGTGATTAAAATGCAGCTGACTGATACCTTTTGGTAGGGTCTGAGAAGTGTTGACGAGACGGAGCTGTCGACGAACGATGAGTCGGAGCTGTGCGACGGTGACGAGATTGTCGGAGAGTGCAGTGGATCACGAGCCGACGATCCCACTGTTTGTATGCCACCGAGAGTCTGCAAAGCAGTCACAATTGAACCAATAAAATTTAAACGACAATCATTACGAGTTTCGGCAGGGAAATGATTTCCAACTCTCGAATATGCTGCTTCCTCAAAAGCATTTTGGAAGCGGAACACAGGTATAAGATGAATTTCATATCAGGAGGAGAACAAAGAGACGAAGAGCGTCGAGAACGGGCTCAGGTTCATCCATCAATTGGGACCGATTTTGCTAGTTAACTTCTATCGGCCTTTATTGAAAAATTACAATAATCCTTGCAAAATCGGTCAATTCCAACATAATCCCCTTCTCCACCCCATTCAGGCGGCTCTGCAGAAACAAATTTTTGAACAGCTGATGTTTGTCTTTTCTTGAAGTCATTTATCCAGCAACTCTTCGCAGAGTTCGGCTCCCTTTCAGCTCCTTCGTGAGATAATATTTCGCATAAGCTTCACTCACATGCAGCCTCTCTCATAAACTTGGCTCCACATCCCTCCACTTAGAATACTGAGATGTCGTAGTCGCAGCAAGTTAACTTCACAGATTTGTGATATCCATGAGCAGACATCTACTGCATGTGCTTGACAAGTTGCTTCTATCCATGTGACTACCTTCCCCTCTGCATCTTTCTATAACACATAATATCAACAGTGCATGCTGAATAAAACGTTCGATTTTGTGATTCACTTCAGTTGAAGTGACATGAATGTTCATTTCAAATTGAATACCGGATGAACACTTTCACAACGCTGATTAGCAGATTAGCACTAGAGAAAACACCATAACGTTTGGTTTTAGCCAAAAAATTTGTGCGATTTATGCGGATTTCTTCAATGAAAAATTATCAAATCAATAGATAAATATTATAAATGAAGAAAGAGAATATTGATCCTCTAAAAGGCAATACTGTGTCACTTCCATTACAATTTCGGAAGGTGTGGTCTCTTCGCGGAAATGCCATCGATATTCTTCAGTAGTCAAATTTTCCACTATTCCCCTATAAACGCCAACGTGGCATACGATAAAGTGAAGTTTGTCTTTGATTCATAGGGAGAGTAAAATCAATTCTTCGGCTATTAATTTGATAATTTGCAGTCCCTTTCCCCCATTACGTGCTCATAACATTTGCACTTATGAATGCAATGTGTGGTGATGCATTAACATAGTTACACGAAAGTGATTCCCATTCCGGCTGACTAACCACCCGTGTTTAGTGTACTGTATGTTATCTTGGCTTAGTTTATAGCAAACCACAAATGTTATAAAAGTCTATCGAAAGGTCGTATGAGGATATGATGGAGAAAAACTATCACAGCTTCGTTTGTGAGAGTTCCACTTCGAATCGCATTTAATATGTGGAGACAAAGGCGTATCAGCCAAAGTGATTGTTAGTGGGATAGGAAGGCTGGCGACATTCAATGATCAACGCACCTTGGAACTCGCACAAATATGCAGAGATTTAACTTTGTTTATTTATCCCAACACCTAAAACGTATCTGAGGACAAATAAAAAAAAAAGAAGAGCAAAACGTTAAGAACTACACTCCGGGTAAATAGAAATGTAATATGTGAGAGCAGCAATAACGTGTTGGTAGAGGCGACTCCGCATAGCTTAAAAGTTGTAAAAGTGGGTCCATTAACGGTATTGGTAGGAAGCGGATCGCACGTTTGGACAACGCGAAACTGGAAACCTTGCAGAACATTGTTTTTACTGGAAACCTTGCAGAATATTGTTTTTACTGCAAAATCTTTTGACGAGTTGAAACTGATATGCAACACGGGGAGTTCGTTTATGGGAAGGGGCAAACTTAAACATTTCTAGTTGAAGAATGTCGAGGTAGCCGGGTGAAATTTTGTGACAAAGAATCAAATTAAACTCTAGCTTACGACATTGCAATGATCAAAGATCGAAGATTTTCAACCTTGCGGTGCACTGTAGCTGGCTAGGCCATTCGCAATGTTTGCAATGCAAAGCCACTGCAAACCTTGCGAAAAGCAATATGAATGAAGCCTTTCTGGACAATCCGATATCAAAAGAAAAATGAAAAGACCATGGAGGATCGTGATACTCGAAAATCGGTAGGCACTAAGTGATGAACGGCTCTTGATGTTGCTTCGTGCAGCAACAGTGAAAGATTACAACTTCCAATGAAAGTGAGGTCAACGATGAAATCGAGGTCACCAAAACCATCTGTTGCATAAAGCAGCTCATCCCTTAGTCTAAGAAAAAGTCCGTATCTCCAGCTATACGAATCAAATGGAATTTTCATGTGAGAAAAAACTTCCACATGATTTCCATATTCTGCGGCAGGATCTCAATGCATTCGACCAGAGAAACATTGAGATCTTCCTGCAGAATATTTAAGTCGCAGTTAGGCATATGCATTAACAATAAATTTTGAGACCATTGGCATACAACTTGGTACCACAAAAAATGATATTAATATGTGATATGGACACAACAACATATAAGGAAAGGAACACAACTTAGAACACTTCCTTATGCTCCTTCACTATGGCGCGGAGTAACTATCCTAATTTCCAAGTGAAATTTTCGTCGACATAAAAATATTCTAATCCACTTCAGCAAAGAGTCGGCAGTGCCATAATTTCGCAGTTTCAAGAGTAGGTTTCCGTGACTATACATATCAAAGAGTTCTCCACAATTAATGCACACGAGATTGGTGGGAATTCTGATGTACAACTGAAACATCGAATCGTTCAAGCAAGAAAAGTGAATCTTATTGATGGAACTCGTCGGGTTCAGTGTAAATTTTTTGTACGATTAAAAAAGCGCAAAATGTTTCAAGTGAATTGATCCCGAACTCAAGTGGACTCCCGCAAGCAGATTTGTTATTCCTTTTATATTGATAGAGCGAATTTTGCATTGCAATGCTCGTTTGATGCGTCCAACAGATTTCACTGATTTTAAGGCAACTGTAGGCTGCAATCGATTACAACGTTTTTATGCCTACCGAAGCGACACTATGTCTGGGCATCACTTCGCACGGATGCGATAATATCTGAAGGCGTTGCAAATTCCTTGAGTTTGCATCATTTGCCTCAAATAACTACAAACAGCTCCATCGTAGAACAGTAGCGCCGCAAACAAACATCGTCAACAACTGGGCAAATCCTCACTCAGTCAGCACTATGAGGAACGACTGTGTTTTAACGAAAGTAATTCAGCACGACTTCTAGAGAAGCGTTTTAATTGATCTTCTGCGCATAGGCTCAGAGTGCGGATTTGTGCGTTGCAAACGACTTGCACACGGGACTGCCATACTCAATACCACGTCTTCGCATGGCGTCGCTATTTGCGTTGGGTGAATGTCATGTTTGAAAGTTAACTGAGATCAAAGAGGAAGTTTATTTGCAACCTGCAAGAAATAATCTACTCTAGATGACAGCTTTCTCCCCTGGCAGATACTTCTAGCGATGATGTCCATACAGAAACGCCTATGCCGTGGGAGGTGGGAGTAACATTCAGCAAGAAATTTGGCGTTAGTTGCAGACGTTGCAGTGGACACGCCATTTGCGTATGAGTGCTGGTGCGCGTCGAATGCTCTCAAAGCTTGGAACGCTCGAAGAATGGAACTCGGAAGCTCAAAGAGTGCAGTAGACAGCACGTGATGAATGATGCGTTAAAGAAGAGCTTGACTTCTGAGAGGATCGGCTGAAGTATGCTTCTTATTACGCCTCAGTCGTTCTCTGCGATTCAAAACCACATTTCACGATCAATCCTGTCATTTAACCTCGCCAACGAACCTTGACGCATTCGCAGTAACGTAGAGGAAACTGTGTTCAAAAATTCATTAAAATCTCCGTATTTTGATGAAAGAAATCTGAACAAACAAGCAGACTTTTCGAAATTTTCTTGAGAAATCTCTCGTGAAAGGATCCAGTAAAGATATCTGTGAATGCGATAGAGCATCGCTGCTTCAGGATAAGATTCATTTTCGACAGCAAAGACAGTTGTCGATTAATCTTATTCAAAGCTATGTAGAAATAAAATTTCAGCGGTGAATACGTATCTCCACTGTAAATAAGCCACTGAGAAGCAAACTGGCTTTGATCCTTCGAATCGACCTTGCCAATTTTCACACTCCTTTCAGTTTCTTCACACGACTATCGATGGAATGATGAGGTGGATGTCTTTCCAAGTATGATTTCTAGCGCTGTGTAAGGAAAAGCTTGTTTAGCTGCATATGATTGGTTAAAAACTTTTACAGCTTTGCAAGCTTCAATCAAGAGCTTGCCATAAGGCCCTACTTCCGTCTAATGTAAATTTCGATCACTTTGCTATCCATCCCTCGGAACAGCGATCAAAGAAACACGCGTAGCGCAACGTTCAAGAAACTACTAGAGGATGATTTCGATCTTAGGGGCATAATAATGAAACGTTTGGCGCGAAGGGCAGAGTGCGGAATGTAGCCAGGTCAGCGCCTCTTTGTTAAACGACCGCCCGTCGCTGCACTTCGCACCTTGGAACGTTGTCGTCGACGACCTCGTCGCACCCCCCGTATCGGCTTCATTCCACCCGTTTACAGCCTACATTCGCAAACCATAGCTATGGCATGCCGCTCGTTCCTGTCCACAATGAGAGGTTAGGTGTTCAAGTTATGCGGTTCCTATCAGGTTTGGTCGCTCACCCGAGAGTTCATAAACTTGACCACTCGGAGCTAAAATGGGTTTTTCGGGTGTAGAGGATGCTGCAACAGTCGTTGCTCAGTGAAGATTCGTCAGGTTTATTGTCACTAAGCTTTGCTCAGCAAGCTGATACATCTTGAGAGAGGTCGCGGTGCAGTTGAGGTGGAACGTACACGCTTTGCTTGTAGCTCGAATACCAAAATTGTTTTATAATATTTCTGAATATTTTCATTCGTTGGAGAAATAATCTCCATCAACGGAATAAAATGTCGCAATAACGACTCATTAAGCTTTACAAAAAGAACAGACGTCAAGGCATATTATCGTAGCAAAAGGGGCCAATTGTCGGATGCACATGAAGAACTGCCATTACAACGCAGCAAGATGTGAAATCATCGAACCCTCTTTCTACGTTGGTGTTTCTTGTTGCAGCATTAGAGCACATCCGAAACAAAGGTAACGAGAGAAGCATCCCACTCCAAAGGCCTCCTAATTTTTTTCATATGCTAAAGCCCCCCACACCGGAAGTCTACATTAAACATCTCCAAAGAGAATATTTGCATAAGATAAGCTCACACAAACAAAAGAATACCATTTTTCAGTGGCTGCCATCATAATGCAAACAAGCAGATATCGGAGAATGTTTTAATAGAGCAAGCGTTTAAAATTCGAAACTAGTGCACTTAAATAGGCATCGTATCATCCTCAAGAGCCTACGATCCAGGTAGTGGCTATTGACGCAGAATTATGGGCCAACATATGAGTCACAAGCAAATCAGCAGTTGCAATAAGATTCAAGCTCGATACGCCTCAGCTGATGTCCTTACACTGATTCCAAGTCAAGCAGGTCCTTCAACTCAACCCATAATTCTGTTGAGCTCTCTCGGAAAATGATGGAGTAACCCGAAAAGAAATTCCTTTAGAGATCCACTAGCACAATTAAGTGAAATCAAATCGGTTACTTGCCTACTACTTGTTAAACAATGAAATTTAGCTCTCAACCGACTGGAATCGGATTACACTTAGAAATGTATCTGCAGAAAAATGGTCCACCGCTATTCGAGATTTGTTTGGTGTTAGCATATGAGAACTGCCCTAAGATTTCGCTTAATAGAACTTTCGCACGGATTCGCACGTAAAATATAAACATTCCACTAAAGCGGATCGGTGTAACCCTTTAATTCGTCTATTTGTTTTCATTCAGCACATGAATTCTGCGAGTGAACATTTTTGTGAACTGATTGCACGTGAGCAATAAACGAACAGCCTTAGGCAAGGAAACTGAAGTGAGAGATAACCGTTGCAAAGTTATATGGCGTTGCACGGAATGCAAAGGAAGGTGACGATTTGCATGATGCAAGAAAGCATGACAGCTTACTTTTGACTTTGCACAAATGCGCCGAAACAAACAAAAAAAAGNCGCGCCGAAACAAACAAAAAAAGAACGGAAATTGCAACGAAGAATGTAGGTAGAGCAGAAGAGTGCTACAGAAGTCACAGTGCTCAGAACGACCTATCCTTCATATAAATTCATGTAAATGGTGTTGTTGTTTGTTGCAAAGGGTAAGCGCTGCGAGCGAGCAAAGGTCGCCGCGGGTCAAGACTACCCGAGAGAGTCAAACTGTGTCGGCTGCCCCTCGAAATACTGCACAGTTTGAAGATGACGCAGGCGGAGGCGGAGGATAAAGAAGTGGATCAAGAACATTGCTGACCCTAAGTCGACCTTGTTTGAACTCTCTTTTATGTGCATATGCGCAACTGGGGACTTCACCTCTAACGCCACGACAAAAGAAACGGAATAAATATAAACCGAAATCGCGCGTTCCACCTCACTTCTCGCAGGAGAGAACTGAGGGATCATATATTAATAACTATTCGAAAAGTTTTATCGCTTAAAGGATGAACGACGCAGCGAACTTGGCAAAAGACGTACGTAAAGCTTTATGCGGAAATTTCACGATGAAGTAATAAAGGTTTATAACAGCCAGAAGAAGGCTACTTTTCATATAGAAATGAGCATGGGGATTGTTCATGAACAATAATTCTGAGGGAATGATAAGGCAACTATGCAGGAGCTGTCATAGCAGCGGAAAGTGTGCGCAACGCTATGAAACGTGATGTCGCTAAAGTAGTTTCTTGCACGCTTCATTCGATGCCTGAAGTCGCAATTATCACATAAAGTTGATAACTCTTCGAAAACGACTTCGTCGTAAATGAATGAAATTTTCACAGACCCTGCAGCCTGCAAGTAAAGGCATTTCGTGAATAGCAAATTCGGTAGAACCCATAAAACGCTCTTCTAGTTATGCATGTAACAGAAGGCGGAAATGGGAAGAACTAGTAGTGCTCACTTTATGAGAGGAAGGATCGATATTCTAGCCATTGAAGCTCATGCAATTTTCCGAGAAAATTATTCCTTTCTATAATTTCCAAAGTTCCAATCGTGTTCAGCTTCATCAGTTGCACACGCTCGTTTAAAACTGTGAAGCAGCTAATTAACTTCACAAGTTTTAGAGGTATCGAAGCGAAAACTTCATCGCAACGGAAAAGAAGCACTAATTCCAGGAACGTCAAAAATGCAATAAAAATTCAATAGCTAGCTGAATTGAATCGCACAAAAGAATGCCTCTTTTTCGGCTTCGAAAGTCCAAACCACGGGAATGACTCAATGGATTAACCAATTTGATGAACCATTCAGCATCCTTTAAAATATAGCTGTTACTATACAACGCGAGGAATTAAACACCATTTATAGGTATTGAGGAGATTTATTTTCGTTCGAACTTTTTCTTTATTCGTTGAAAAATGCGCACAGCAGAATGGCTTAATTTCGCGCACTGCGCGGTGCAAGTGATAGCTAGATGGATGAATCCTTTTTTGAGCCGAAATTAATAGGAAACACGTCACGTGCTAAGCGTCTTCGTTTTGTCGACAACATACTCTACTTCGTAAAGATCATTCATCAGACTCGAGGAAATGCGCGAAATTAAAGAAACAAAACTTTACAAAGGTCGTTTTGATATTTCGTCGCGAGCGAAACGACAGCTAATTGGAACTCTTTTTCGTGCCCGGAAGTAGAGGATGAGAATGCGGATAAACTCGGTCAATGGGCAGGCATAAATCACCAAGTTCTAATGTACATAAACGATGCTAAACGTCATGGAACGAATAGGAAAACTGCAAAGAAGAATAAAGTGGAACGAGAGTTGTTCAACTGTGAACCTCTCGACGAGCGGAAATGCGTCTCCGAGCGTTCAATGCAAATTTTGGTTTTGAAACGTTTGTCAAATAAGTTTTTAGAGCAGCGAATTACGCATCAAATTATAGAGATGGTTGGCAGAAAGAAAATATCGTCGAATCTCGTAAAACCGGAACAAGCAAAACTAGCGGTGGTCTGTAACAATTGCGACGACCACTGAGCTGAGCACAGCACATATTGGGTATGAGCGAAGCAAGAACAGCTTCATCGCATCACGAATAGATCATTCGGCAAATACGCCACATAAAATCAAACTGCGCACAAGGCCTACATTGGTGGTAACACCCAGAATAGCAGACAACGTAGTATAGAAAAATCCACCACTGTGCAGTAACCAAATGATAGCAACTCAGGCTAGGACGGCAAATAACAACTGTTCTACAGAAGCGCAGTGACATGAGAGGGCGGCGTCAACTTTTCTAGAAGAATCCTTCAGCATTAAAAGTAGGTAAAAGGAAAACAGGAGGTGCTGTATGCAATTCGATCAGCGGAAGACACATTTTGCCTCAGGTATTTCGATTTCCACAGCGTCTACATGGTCGAGTATGTCGGCACATTTTGCAGTTATTGCGAGAATCCGGCATACAACGATGAACGAGAGACGGCAGGAGTGAAGGGTACACTTAATCAAAAGCTGATGCTTTTATGGATGTTGCAAGTGCTTGATAAGTCCACTGAGGCATGAAAGGTCACTGGGCTGAGTACTTGCTTGTTCAGTTGCAATAGCACGCTACGCCATGCATTAACTTACGGAAAAATTTACTGACGAGAAGTTCATAATGCAGTGTAAGAATTGACAGCCGTTGTATTGATACGGTGACTTCACTGAAATGGTTGCAAGAAGGCTGAACAGTTCGCAAATTAAGTCACTCGCCCAAATGTCAGCCTATCGCTGAGTGGCATCAGATGAGCATGGCTGAACATCACGAAAGAGAGTGATAACTTACAACATCGTATGACATTACGCTCTGCTGTCACTAATCCGAGACCCATACAAGCTAACATATTTCCCAGCCACGACATTAAATCATTTTGCAGGAAGCGCATACGCTCCATTTTCGTTTCGCAAACTGTACTTTTGTTCCTTTGCATTGCTTCAGAGAAATGTTGAAGAGAAGGAAACCTCGGTGAGCAGTTGATAGGCAACGCGAGTTTCGAAAGCCAGTGCGGTGAATAGATGAGGCGATGGGCATTCGTTCACTTGTCGGGGGTGTTCGTCCAGCGCACCGCTATCGTCCACAAAAGAGGAACGCCAGTCGGCTGGCAAACAGCTTTATGTTTGGTGAACGGTTCGAGTGAGGCAGTCGTTGGTTCGTTGCTGCGGCGTGCAAGCAAACAACGCATACGAATAGTCGTTGTCCATGTTTTCACAGCGTTCCTTTGCTTCGGCGTTGCTCTTCGGCAACCAGCAGCCAGCAGCCGCCACATGCGATCGCCGGACGGCGTGTTTGCGCAACGTTATTTTTAGCCAGCTTATTTGAACTCCGCGCAGGTGCAGCATCACGTCGGCCATCATGCTTTGTATGCACAACACAGTGCCCACCCATGTGCGCATTCGTAGTGGACGTTGCGGAGCGCTTTATTTGTTGCCTCTGTCATACTGACTCTTGCACCGTTCTCACTGAAAGCCTCTTTCATGCAAACCAAACAGATATCCATCAAACAATCTCATAAGCGTGGTGATCAACAGTGTCGACAGTTCCACTATTATTCCACTATTATCCTCTCTATATGTGCTCACTATTGCCAACGTAACATCAAGAGAAGGACACAAAATTTTGGAAATGGACATTCCACCGATAAACAAATCCGTTCGGACTGAGGCTTACGATGAGAACATTCCATGCAAACTGAATAAGAAATGGCACTACTTTTGGCATTCAACGAGTTATTCGAGCAGAGTTGCATTTCGACTTTGAAACAGAGAATCTTGAACGCGATTTCTCTACTCATCAAAATGTTTCTTTACGCCTTATACCTTTGCTGCAAAGTTTATTTTCATTGAGCGAGATATAGTGAATGTTTTCACAAGGAAAGCTTGCGCGATGTTCCACAAAGATGCTTTCACCGTAAACATAAAACCGGAGACGACTAGTCAGCGTTCACTGTCCGAGAACCGGATTCAACTGGCCGAGTTCGCAGAGATCGCAGCTGGATGACGGTGAAAGAAGAGCGCATGTCACTCAGAGGCGGGGGCGGATGTGTAGTGACCGAAGGATGGCAAGCGAATCGTCAGAGAGTATGTCGAGGTACGCTGCCCCCCAGTGTCGAGCTGATGAGCCAAATGTAACCAACCGGCTGCAGCAAGAACTGGACCGGGAGGTTGAGACTAGGTGTGCGGTGCGGATGAACAAACGAACATCCAAAGCCGGTTCTGAGTGGCTCATCATCCACGTACGCATAGAACGTGCTGATGTGGTGCAGTGTGCGCAAAGTTTTATGTGTAACGCGAATCACTTCACTAAAAAACAGCATGCGAGCGTCCTCAACTGTGACATTACGACAGGATTGCGCATTGTCCGAGCGTCGAACCAACGAAACACCGCAAGATAGCGAATCGCTCACTACACATCATCAGTTCCCTCACCGACTGAATGCTGAAGTTGGTTTTCTTGTGCACTCGTTTCGAATTCATTGTTGGACTCGGATTTGAATTAGCAATCCTTAGATGTGATGCGCCAAGAATGTCCTTGTGATGTGCAAACGTCCTTATGCACTAATCAATGACGACTCTCATCTTATCGCTAGCAGCAGGATGCGTCCTGAATTTGATTTATTGAGAATCGCTGATGATGAAAAAGGGCTCATTCGCCGAGCATTACACAAGAAACAAACTCACTAAAGTAGATTTCGAGTTCGAATGCCACCCACTGAAGTTGCTTGATGTTGCTGCAATGTTCTCTTCAATGTTGGATCACGCACAGGAACGCTGTAAACATGAACGAATTATGAACGTCACTGCCGAAGGAAAACAAATTTCCACGATTGGTGGCAGGAGACAGTGGTCACGAAGCAGATCCTCGCAGCAGAGTTTCCGGAGAGAGCAGCAAGCTATGCTTACTTGCAACGATATCTCTAATGAATAATGCATAAATACAGAATTCGAGAGCGCATACGCATCACAAACTTATAAATCTCTTTTCTTCAAACAATTCGCTATCCAACTATTCGGCTCACCAAGCATCGTTCTCAGTGACAACTCAGTGATTATGTGAAGTAAACTAAGGTATACACCCGGCTCGCTGAAAACTCGAATGTTCCGCGATTAGCGGAAAGCACCTTGCTGATTATCAATATCAGATTCTCACGGTGAAAATGAAATGCTGTTCAACGCACACAGTGTTCCTTCGTACAATCGCCAAATGAACCTCAGCTATTCCTTCAATGCAGTCAAAAGTGAAGGACAAATTGAAGAGAGTCACTTGTAAAATAACGTTGCATAAGGTTTCCCTACTGCTCACATAGCTGCATCAACAATTACAAACGGAAGCTTATGATCGATGTGCTGTCGGTCAGAAGCTTGACAGGAAGAGAAATTCTCTCAAAGAAGAGCCCCTAAAAAAAGACGAAAGGTGCTCGACATGGTATGGCTCGTGACCTTAGGCACTATGATTGTAGGCTCTCCAACGTGCTGCACATAATACACATGAGAAAGAGCGCAATCGTTGCATGCGAATGACAGGAAATCACCAAACGAGAAAGCAAGCAACACTGCAAACATGGTGAAAACGAAGATCGTTGCACACCAGTGCAGCTGATATCGTAATCCTCTTCGTTTGTGACTGGATTAAAACGATTTCGCGTCGAGATTCTCGAAAGTGGGTCAATATCTGCATAGAGGAAATGATCGCGTACCCTATCAATGAAGCGACTTGCGTACATCCGTCGTTTTTTATTTTACGAAGCGCGCTAGTCGGAGGTGATACAATAGGTTTTTTTTATACTCTTTCCCTCGTTTATGCACACAGATTACCAAACACGTTTTGAAGTTTCTCTCAGCACTGAAGTTTCACTCTGTGCAAGCTTACTACAAAGAAGTTGAACCACTACGACTGATGGCAATAGAGAAGGTCGAGACAGCGTTCAATCGAGGCAGTCGACTTAGCAGTATCGCGTCTTGACACGGTGACACGGCTACAGAGACACTTTGATATTTTTGCTTGCTCCTGGGCACTCGTTTGGGCGCAGCTGGTAACGACTCCATGCTTTTTTGAATGTACATATCAACCACTGTTTAAAATTGGACGGGGCAATAGGGTTGACAGCAATGTCTTTTAAGAAAGTCAATTCAGCATACATCTTTGGGTGGCCATCAAAGGATGCGAATTTTTTGATGCCTTCAGATCTATAGGACAGCTTTCATCATGAAATCTCACACTGGCTAATATTATTGCTCGTGATGCCGTTCCGAAAGAACCATTTTCAGACAAAAGGTGAATCGGGTTCACGAAACGTTTTGTATCGGTATTTTTTACACAAGTGGAACCGCAGTGTATAGCCGAAAACTTATGGTAGTCTCGTGGGAAAACTGTGCTTCACGTTGTACACATAAAAATAAAAGCATCTGTAAGTTGTCCACCCTCACCCTAGAATGCCTGCCAAATCGATTCCCTTAAATTTTTTTTCCACGGCACTGCTTAGTAGTATGTCATTCTGCTGATGCATTTTTAGTCAGACCGTTGCATATTCTTCGACGAATAAGTTGGAAAATGCAATCATCAAACCGGTTGATTGGTCGTGATTTAGAGCAAGCAGTATCATGAGCATCGAATAAAACTGAACAACTGGAGTCCAATCCCGAGACGAAAGAATTTGAAAAGAGTGTACAGAACAGCATCGAATGACTATTCAGAAATTCGAGATAAGACCGAGAGTGCAGCAATTCACTTTATTTGCTGCGACTATTACCGAAATTGATCAATGAGTAATTCTTATTTTGGCTATGCCTCATAGACGGGATCGAACTCGCGATCCTTCGTGTTATTGCACCATTGATGAAACAGAACAAAATTTCTCATCCTATATTCGTTAACATAGGTTGACCCACCAACCTTTGCCAACGACTTTTCAACTGAGGAACAAATAAGTTAACATGTTGTAACCTCTGCATGATGTCGAAGCGCATTCGACGAGGCGATCATTCGTTTCCTGCGTTGCATATGCAAAGATCTCTAGCGAGTCGCATTATTTTTTGAAACGAAACAATAACAGTGCGCAACAATTCCCATTAAATCCGGCCGAAATTCAACGGCAATTGTTTGTCTAGCAGGACATATATGTGCAGACCTCCATTTGTTAACGTCCGAGATACTTTTGGAAGATGGAGGGCAATGGCCAAAGGGTGAGGGGATGTGTCATCGCTGGTTCCTCCCACGTGGAGCAAGAGATGTGAACAAATCAAGACACTGTTGCTATGATAATATGAGAGCTTCAAAACCTGAAGAGATTATAATGCTGCCACCCCCCTTCATTCCCGCACAAAACGGCAGGAAATAGGTAACATAAATGAAATAAATGGATGCGCCTCATTATTCACAAAATCAGCAGCACTTACGACTCCTACACCAAGCAGATATGAACGTAGCAGAGCAAAAAGACTCTGAACCCAACTGTGACAACAGTTTTAGTATAGCCGCCAATGTATGAACACTCAGTCAGCGTTCCATATGGAGAATCCGATCAGCGGCTATCAAACGCGAGTACATGGTAGAAGGTAAACAATGCTAAGTGGGTGTCCTTCGTTTACCTTCACTTAATATCCTCACTGCTCAAATTTTAAACGTATAGATATCTTTCGAAGCCAATAACAAAAAAAATCTTGTGAACTAACTAGAACTCAGCTAGGAATTTTACATGACCAAAAAGTCTTGGATCGCAAAACAATAAAAATGTTCATGCCATAAGACAAGCAAGCCACAACCATTCACCCCAGTAACGTCTTTTCTCCTCGTACCACGTACTTCTCGTTTTACTACAAATTGACAAAAATGCTTAGCGAATTTGATATAAAAACAAATGATCATGAGGGTGTGTAGAAGAGCTTGGAGATTGTCACATTCTTCTAACTTTGCTGCAATTGTGCAGACTCGAGTCCCAATGTGCTACGGCTCACGAAATTGCGAAACAGCGATTGTTTAAATATCATTTGGAGTAATCCGTCCAATAAAAAACAGTTTAGATGCATCTACTCGAGGCGATGTGGCTGGTTGTTCAACGTACTCACTGCACAAATGGGGATATGTTTGTGGTAAGTGATCCAAAAAGAGCTCGGCATCGGGAACTGTAAAAATGGATGTAAGTGCGCATTCTACTGCGTAGAAAAAAGAAAGTTTTATACCAGAGTGAAGTGCAAATGGAAGATGAAAACAATAAAGCAATGTTGAAACGCACTCACTCTTCCGCATCTTCACAAGAAGTGAGCATCTGTTCTATACAAGACCTATTTTGGAACACTTCTTTATTTTCAGTAATGAACTTCAAGGAAAAGCTTACCAGCATCACATTGACTATCCGAGTAGTCAGTCGATATCAACGGTTTGAGTATGACGTTACGGTAGCAATCCGGAACCTGATTTAGGATGGCACAAGAATTAGGTGAACAGAAAAAAGAGTAGCCGACGCGCCCTCGGGTGACGAACTTGACCGTCAACGTGGCGATGTGGTGGTCACTCTTCACCGGAGATGCACTAGAGCTGTGATGAACCGGACTGGTCGAAGGGCGATTTGCGCTCCTCCCATCGCCACCATTCAAAACCAGAACCAATTTTCATGCAAAATTTCTTTTCACCTCTGTCACCTCCACGCATATCGCTCTACATGCTGCTCTTTGCGGGAGTCTCTCATAGAACGCAGCATATGCGGTCGAAGCGAGCCGACTGTAACCAGCTTGCATTGTTCCATCACGACAATTCTTCACCCACTTATCTGTCACGTAATATAGCACTCAGACATATCACTCACTCATCACTCTTCACTCTTAGAAATCTGCCTTCAATTTACTTTAGCTTCGTTATCGTACAGAAGACATGTCGAAGGTGCCTCCACGGGCTTGCTATAGCGGAGTGTGGCTGTGCTGCTTGGTCCAAATATCAGTTGATTTTAGAAAAGGGAGTTGTCTTTGCTGAAAGACCTCTGCTTGATAGGAAGTAAAAAGGTGTTCGAAACGTTTTGCGCACAGCATGCTCAATGCGATGCAAAGGGTCATTCTGGCTCCCTAAGAGTGTTGGGTAGCTAGAAAAGTTCTTTTAGAAGTGTATACTACTTGCATTCTGCTTTTTTATTGACATAGTAATGAATTAGAAGTATGAAGTCGGCTTCCGAAGTGTGCAACGTAATGCTTTTGAAGGTAATTGCATAATTGCTTTTTGTATTTTTCCTACAACGTTTGGAAATGGACACACCGTTGCAAATTGCAATCGAATTCCTCTCACATAAATCTGCTGTATGTATCTTTTAAGTGTTAATAATCCTTACACCTCAAAGACTTCAAATGGCCCATCTTTTCAGCAAGCTCAGCTGCCTTCGGCAACTTCGAGGCATCCCTGAACTGGGAGATGTGCAGCAACGCATAGATTGTCCAAGTAAGAACCGTGCCAATGTAATCGAGGAATTAATAGTGCAATTAGAACGGCAACGCTCTGCAATAGATGTATATCCTTTGCAGGCGCAAACAATTCTTCGTTGTTGAATGATGGCACATGGTCTCTGTAGTTCATGGTCAGCAGAATGCACTTTGAACTGAGAGCGGATCCGGTCTTCTCGTTGTCCGAATATGTCTTAGGGATGCGTCGTCGCGCAATTAGTGACTCAAAGATGCACGGATCCTTCGTACACATATTCGCCTGCGGCCTTTCACGGCGCTCATGCCCCCCTCCCCCCGGATGCACGTCATCGACAACGAAACACTCTTGCGCACTCATGATGCCGTTCACTGTTCGGCCATAATCAAGTTCAACGAGTTTTCGCTCTGCAATGCACGCACTTTCGTATCCCACATGCAACTCGGGACGGCAGAGTGCAGTAGTAATTATGCGCAATATTTGAAGGTGGCCATCTTCTGAGGGATAATTTTAGCTATTAATCTGCAAGACAACAACACTCTCAAGCGATAATGTCGAGAGGTACTTGATTCTGCAAGGAAAGAGACTGTTAGAATCGCCGTTAGAGAAAGAATTGCCGAGTGTACTTTTATAATCACCGATGAAGGGGATGCAAGAGCGGTTGAAAAATTTTTTGTTTAGTTCCTAATGAACCTTAGTATTCTAGGAAAATTCTCGCCAATATCGTACTGAGAGTCAGTCCGACCAATCTGTGTATTAAATGAAGTTTTATTGCATCATATTTGCTTACCCTCCTAAAGCTAATTTAAAATATGGAACTGCTTAATAGCAGCGAAGTGAAATATGAGCTGATTTTGGCAGGTTGCACCTATTGAATAATGATTTCGATGGTTGAAAACCATAGCTCGTAAGATACCTCTGCAAAAATAATAACATTAGCAAAATCAGAGTGGACATTGAGACGCATTCAACCACTTTATCGATTGTCGTTCATCCATCGTCGGTTAAAAAGTGATCAAATGTGGCAACTATAATATTTCAGCACAACAATAATATTCCATTATAGAGCATATGATACTTTCAGTCGTATTACTGAATCACATGCGTTCAGTGATAACTTTCCTTCACGAAATCTCTCAGCATAACTGCTTATAAAAGACTTCAAGGCAACCATCTTCACTGGTTTCCGATAGCGACACAAATTTGTTTGATGAGCATCTTTTCTGCTTTTGTTCATATGATGGCAATTTTTCCTCTCTACTTGAGGTTCTGCAGTAGTATAACAGGATCAACACGCGCTCGAGCGGAGCATTCTTTTCCAGTACACGAATTTTCAAAACGATTTCTGCAACCTGATCTACGCACAACTAACGTAGCGCAGCCAATGGCATAACTCGTTTTGTCCAAAAGAGCTAGAGGACGCTAAGAGAGGATTCCTGCCCAGCTCGGCTAACGAGGGCAATTGGAAAACGCTTGCGAAAGGAGTTAAAGAGGATGAAGGAGAATGGCTCACATCCTTTCGCGAACACTCGGTTCTATCCTCTCAGGTGCTCCATTCTCTCGCATCTACACACGGTGCTCATATACGGTGCTTGGCATCCTTCTACGGTTTATGAAAGGGACTTGGACAGAATATTCCGTCTCGTATATGTGTAGCCTTTCCATAGCACTCACATTGTTAGGTGGGTACCGCTTGATAGGTTGTAATACGAGTGGAAAAGCGAATTGGAGAAGATGGAACGATTTGCGCTTTTCCCTGCCGCTCATCTAATATTGGCCACTTTCACAAGTCACGAAGAGAAGATAAAACCAATAGGGTCATTCCTTCAAAATTCGATATATCTCATCGCCCAACGCAATCTTTCTTCCGAAATGCATACAAATTTTCGGGCATTTTTACATCTATAGTTTCTTCCGAAAATGAGGAAACAGTGCAACGATCTTTGATCCTATACTCCTCAAAAATGCCATGTTATCGCGTGAGCTGTATATAACAACTGATACAACTATAGTTCGATCAGTCTGTGGCGTGAATGTGCTGCAGCAGATATACGAATGGATATTGGCAATCGCAATAGAGAGATTATGCAAAGCAAACTTGTAAAAGCTCATCAAAAGAGATGAGAGGAGATTGGGCGAACTGCAGCAAACCCTTCTCGACTTAAGAAATGAGTATCTATGATCGAATTAACGTCGCACAAAGCAGATGAGATAAATTTCGTTTCAGTGTATTTGCAATGGAAGATGAGCGATGAATGCTGCGTTTGAGCTAACGAGCTGCGTGCGTTATAATGATAGCACTTTCTAATGCAGAAGTTGAAGTTATTTAGGGAATCGATGACACAAATCCACTCATCGTGCAAACTGGAGACGATTCCGAATTGAAAGCAACAACGGTCCATATAAAGAGGCTGCTAAAAGCTAATTCTGAGTGCTGTGGAATAACACTGAGAATAGTCGCTTCTGCTTTAAAGGACCAAAGTTCATAGTTTTTGGCATCAGTAAGAAATCAGCGAAACGCAGCCATTGTAACATTACAATGCTTATCAATGTTGATGCGATATTTGCTTTATTTGGGTGACAAGATGCACTCTGCTTCGCTTGATTTGCATTTTGCTTCACAGCTTTGAGGATTTGAACGCAAATTCCACCAACTTGCCTCATTTTGTTGCTCTGCTTGAGAACGACGCATCTTTAGTGCTACAGATCTCGGTTGATGGAACTCAAATTGCAAGTGGATGATTTATCCTCAAATTCACTCACAATCCATCAAATGAAGCACTCTAAGCGCTCATATTTTCCATTAATATAGCTAGAAGTTCTAATTTTTTTCAAGGAATTTTTGAATTGCTAGTACCCGCTTCGCAACTGCAGCAAAAGCTGAAGTCATCCGATACGATGCGTGATACAGCTTACTTAAATAGTCTGGGCTGAATTTTGTGCAGCCTACACTGCAACTACTAACCACAGTGCGAAAACGAAGTGGGAAGGACAAAGGCACGTAACCACTGATCAACAATTATCAGCGATGTTGAACTGCTCTCTGAAGACAATAAATAAAAGCACATGAATTACCCGCTAAAATACAATATTTCCGGCTTCGAGAGGCACCATTATGAGAAGCATTCAAACAATATGGTTCCACGAAGACGAACACAATCGATAGACTGATTCTTACTCGCCGCTTCGCAACTGCAGCAAAAGCTGAAGTCATCCGATACGATGCGTGATACAGCTAAAGCATGAAACTGCGTCCCTTTGGCACTGTGTGCCGTTCCAAAGGAGTCGTGCGTGATTTTGGCATTTTCGTTATTGCCGATAACGTTCTTGATAGTGGACGAAATTACACCGTCGAACGCTATGTGAATATGAACCCCATATGTCAACACAACGCCCCCATTCGCGGCGCGTGCNTTTTTGGCATCAGTAAGAAATCAGCGAAACGCAGCCATTGTAACATTACAATGCTTATCAATGTTGATACGATATTTGCTTTATTTGGGTGACAAGATGCACTCTGCTTCGCTTGATTTGCATTTTGCTTCACAGCTTTGAGGATTTGAACGCAAATTCCACCAACTTGCCTCATTTTGTTGCTCTGCTTGAGAACGACGCATCTTTAGTGCTACAGATCTGGGTTGATGGAACTCAAATTGCAAGTGGATGATTTATCCTCAAATTCACTCACAATCCATCAAATGAAGCACTCTAAGCGCTCATATTTTCCATTAATATAGCTAGAAGTTCTAATTTTTTTCAAGGAATTTTTGAATTGCTAGTACCCGCTTCGCAACTGCAGCAAAAGCTGAAGTCATCCGATACGATGCGTGATACAGCTTACTTAAATAGTCTGGGCTGAATTTTGTGCAGCCTACACTGCAACTACTAACCACAGTGCGAAAACGAAGTGGGAAGGACAAAGGCACGTAACCACTGATCAACAATTATCAGCGATGTTGAACTGCTCTCTGAAGACAATAAATAAAAGCACATGAATTACCCGCTAAAATACAATATTTCCGGCTTCGAGAGGCACCATTATGAGAAGCATTCAAACAATATGGTTCCACGAAGACGAACACAATCGATAGACTGATTCTTACTCGCCGCTTCGCAACTGCAGCAAAAGCTGAAGTCATCCGATACGATGCGTGATACAGCTAAAGCATGAAACTGCGTCCCTTTGGCACTGTGTGCCGTTCCAAAGGAGTCGTGCGTGATTTTGGCATTTTCGTTATTGCCGATAACGTTCTTGATAGTGGACGAAATTACACCGTCGAACGCTATGTGAATATGAACCCCATATGTCAACACAACGCCCCCATTCGCGGCGCGTGCCCTCGCCTAACTAACCTTTCGTTCTCTTTTTTTGTAACCGTCTGCTGCCAGATGGTTGCAAATGCTGTTTCATTTCGATCATGATTTGTCCTCACGAATGGCATGGATGCTCCCTTCTTGATTGCTGTTTTCGAAGAATAAACTCATGGCATAGAATATAAAGGAATAGAACAAAAACGAACGGCTAATGAGTGTTTGTGCATCGGTCGCAATGCTTCAGCGCTTGTTGTTGAGCTATGCGACACTTGCTTAAACATCAACAATAGTAGTATCGCAGTTAGGATGAGACAAAATGCAGCTATCGTGCAAATGAACTGTCAAGTTCCAGATCATTTCTGATCGCCGTTAGCCACAAAAGCGCAGGTGATCGGTGTTTGTCTATAACTTTTGTGAGCGTAGATAGGCGTTACGTTATAGTAGGGCCGTTTGCATTTGGGGGTGTTCAAAGGGCAGCATTAAGCGTGTACTCGCTTGCATCTAATCAGTGCACGACGATAAGCGTATGCGAATGTTTCACGAGGGAGTGCCAATCGCGACAACCAGTTTGGGGGAACGCTCGAAATTCACGGCGAATTCGGGTCAACAAACTAGACAATCGTCTATATAACTCGGCCAAACGCAGCTTAAAGTCGAGCAAAAAAGTAGCACTGGTGTGCTCGTGACAGCCCTTTCGCTGCCGTCATCTCTGCCTGATAGCCTCTCGCTTACAGAGCACGCAAATTGCATGATATAAACCCATAAACGCTTTGATGCGCTTTGTGCTGCATTTCATAATATGAACATCGAATACTGGTTTCTTTTATAGGAATGTATCGTATAAATAGGTATGAAAAGTTATAGACAAGAAAAGGAACATGATTACTTCATGGTCAACGTTGTTATTTTCTCCAGTCAAAGAGTATTGGTGAGGTGCTATGATGACCAAATTGCTCGCAAGTACATATGTCCCTCGAGCGTTTTCGGCTCAGGAGGCATTAACGACACATAATTAATTTGGCTGGGCCAGAGCATACAGATGGAGTGATGTTCTGAGCTAAGAAGCAAGATGTGGCACGAGCACACACCAGCACTTCAGGGAGCTCTTCTATTCCTGTACTCAGCATTATGTGACATGATTAACAAGCATTGTGTGACACGATCATTCACTTCCTTATTCGGTGTGATAGGTGAGAGTTGCCTTTGCATTACTCATTGCAAAAAAGCTCGAGGAGACGGGCTGAGTCGCAAGAGTGGGACGATGAGCGGAGAGCAACACAAGACTTGGCTAATGTCTGTGCTCAATTCGTTGTGTACAGCCTTATTCTACACAACAACCCCTTGGCTCTATTATGTTCAGACAGCGCCAACAACCAATTGAATAAATGATTTGATTTACTTGAAACTATCGAAATCTCACATTTCTTAAATTCGTTCAACATTAGTTTGCTGAGGATACCTCAAATGTATTGAATAGGAGGATTAGCAATGTGGTCATATCTTTATCGGTTGCCATAACTTTCGGACGATATTTGATAATTCTTTGAAGAATCCTGAGATTTTTCTGGGCAACGGCCATCGTTGTGGTCAAAACCGCTCAGTTCTCCGAAACGAGGAGACTATTGATAATCTGTTTTCTATGGAGATACATCTATTTATCCCAATATGGTACATCAAAAACCTTGGGAGATTGCAAAAACATTCTCGCAATGTTTGCTGTGCTTGTCGATAGTGATGCGAGAGTTTCATACCTTTTCTCTTGCGCTGTCTCTCCCTCTCAATTTCAAACTGTTTTTTGCATGTATCTTTCTCACCATTGCGCTAGTTCTATCGTTGTTATGATGTTGTTCAAGTGGACTTCAGCTGTTTGAGGTGGTCTCTTATTTGGCCGCTATTTTTATCTACTGCTACCGCTATATTACTTCGGAAGTCCACTTACACACAAGTAAAGGCCAATATTTTTTCTTGCAGGTAACTGTTGAATAGTTCATCGAGATGAAGAGAGAAAAGCAAAGCGAGAAAAGATATTGCCTCGCAGCAACCCAACCGCAAGGTGCATTACGTGGAAGACGCCATTCTTCAAGAATGCTCAGGAATTTTTGTCCGGATTAGTTTTGCAGTAATCCTTCTAGTGCTGTGGCTGGTTGTAAATAACTGGTGAGCCTCTTCATTGGCAAGCAATAGTTAGCACCGCTAAAGACCTCGTTAACATCCAGTCTGACAGACCTCTCTTCTCAGAACATTCTACCACTTGCTCAGTTATTTCTGCAACTGCTGTTAGCGCAGAGTAGTTCATTCTAAATCTGCGCTACACTTTATTCTTGGTGTCTATTCACTCATTCAATAGCAGTGTTTTCAAAAAATGATGCGTTTTGTGCTTCGTTTTTCGACAGGTCACGCACCCATCAAGAAGGAACAAAGTAAACCTTCAATACTCTTATTCGCTTGCTAACTTTTTAGGTCGAATTCACAACCCTGTTTATTGACTTCTTTAGAGGCCCACATAAAATAGATAGGAGCACATTCAACCTTGCTGCCGCAGGGTTTGAAAGTAGATATAATGATTTCCTTTGATAATTGGTACAATCCCACCATAGTGCAAAAGTTTGCTTACCGTTGCTCCAGAAGAGAGAAGGACGTCAAGTTGAGGGTCTCTGCGAGTACCAGCAACAGATGCGGTTATCATTGAGCTCGAAGAGTTATCCTGGTGGCTCACAGCATACGTCTGCAAGAGGAACACACATTGTACGCGGAAGGTGAAAGTAGGCTGTTAAGCGCCTTATTTTCTACGCACAGTAGCGACCGCATCATTCAGTGTGTGGATTTATTAAGTGCATTGCGTTCAATGAAATGTCATCGGAAAAGAGGATGTCTCAAAATGAGTGATCAGTGAAAATGCTGAAAGATATGATTCAAATTCCCGTTTCTGAAATCCTTCAAAATATCATTTGCGGCATAGAGATTATTATAACCAGTGCATGAGCAAATGACACTCACAAGGCATTAAAGCGAACACATTGCAAAATGCGTTGTTGTTCACTTGGTCTTGGCATCGATGAAAGCACATCAACACGAAGATTCTGCGCAATTCATCTCTCATTTCGGTAAGCAATTTCATTAAACTCGCAGCTAACAGAGAAGTGAGCAATTCTAAATATCGGCTAGTGAGAATGCTATGCGCATTATTGTCTGATAATTGCCCTATGAAAGGTTTATCCAGGAGAATAAACATTTTAGCGAATGAGAAGGAACAAAATAGATGAGAATATCTCGTCTATTGCAACTAATCAGCACTTCAGTTTTTAGCTGAATAAATCTCTATGAGCGAACTTGAACTGAGCTCAGAGTATTTCAGCGAATGTATGTGGTCGTAAAATGCCATCTCAATTGGATCCGGAATTGGGCTGCATCATCGCTCAACAGAGCTGATTAAGCAGTGACTGATGTCGCTCGACCCCCAATGGCAGCCAATCAGATCATTCACTTGAAGGTCTATCTCACTTACGATGGAGAACAAAGGTTGCTGGCAACAAGGCGTCCGCATCTCTCAAATGGCCTTAGCCAACAACAACAGAAGTGCTCGAGCAACAGTATCGACTTGATTCAGCCTATTTGGCGCGATGTGGGTCTTGAACAATCTCATTGATACCTCTGAATAGTTTAGTTAATTTGCGCGTGCCGAAATACTTCATAAACGTTGGCGATAAACGCAGAAGCTGCAAAATCCAACTTTGGAGAATTTTTGTCGAAATTTGGCCATAGCTACCTGAACACACCTTTTTAATGACTTCGACGTCATAGTGCCGCTACTTCTTCGCATTGCGGTCAAAAAAAATCCAGCATCGTTATTCACTCCGTACAACAGAGTTCATAGTTAAACTGCAATTGCTCAGAAATGAGCAGGTAAACGCTTGTTGTGGAAAACGGATGTACGGCTTAAGCATTTGCTTAAAGAGTTGAGCAGATTCAGAGTAATGAATGAGAGGAGAGCTGAAAAAGGATAAGCTCGAATGATCTGTGAACAATATGTTTTCATGATCGCGTTGCAATTTTTGAATCGTGTCACCAATCAGTAATAAAGATCAGTAATAAAGATGGTCTTTGAGGGAAGGATGCTAACTGATTAAGCATCTAGAAAACCCCTGCAAGCTGCATTATGATTCCAGAAAGCATTCCAGAACAATCTCATCTCTCCTTACGACATTATTGGAATGCTCGGCTATGAAGCTTGGCATACACAGCACACATGCATTATGCTTGCGTTTACTGCGAAATATTACGGTGGGTACTGTACGTTGCATTCTACAGAAAATCACTGAGTGCCTGCGACAAGGATATCTTAGAACGTAGTGACAGTGCCAGAAATGAGTATTTTGCATTGCTGGAACGGAGGATATTACCTGCTGCTGCAGCAATCTTCGTCAGAGACTGTGCGCTCACTATAAATTATCCTGATTTGCGCAGTCCCCACCGTGTGATGTGAGGAAAAAGAGGTTAGCACACCTCTGCTGGCTTTTTTCAGTATGGATTAATTGGCCACTTCCTCTCAAGAAATTTTTCAAGGCTCAAACCTCATTAAGGAGACGACCAATCGCAAAAGTGAGCGACAGTCATTTCAAGAAATAAGTGACAACTGAACAGGTATGTGAAATGTGAGCTTGATGAAAGGTCAACATTAGTTGCAGACGCGCATCCCACTCATGTAAATCGTTTGCTAATCGAGCATCCTCATAATTGAGCTCAGCAGAAGCAAGCTTGTTCGCGATTATTTAATTAAACCTAGCTAACAGTCAGCTCAGCACTGGCAATTGTTACTCACACCTTAATGCAAACCACATCTCTAAAAACCCATTTTTTTTTCGCCTCGGCAAGAAGCTCAATACTATTTCCCCAATGCTGATATACGTCACACCGCCGCCTTCAGTTGCATTCGAATACCTTATTTTTGAAGTGCCAGTCCACCGATGGATATATCAATATGCAGCCATCAAAATTGCAAATCACACTGCCTCAAATGCAATTGCAAAGAAGAGTCAGTGAAATATATAACACTGTCCAAACAGACTAGAAAGCACGTGCACTTCCTCAATCTTCGATGATGAGGAGGAGATCAAATTTCATGAGTTCGTTCGGGAGCTAGTCAAATGAGCAAAACTTCTCCGGAGGAGATAAATAAATAAGGTTTTTTGTTGAACAAACTGAGTAATTTCAACAGTGAAGAATTTATGAGGATTCTTGCGGGAGTTTGTTGCTCCGAATTATTTCAGTCGGAGTTAAATACCAGAAGCGAAGTGCTCTATGTCTTGCGGGTTAGCGACACTTGCGCCTTGTGCAAAAAATGGGCTTTCCCGAAGAAGACTTTCTGACTCCTTTCATTACTTACTTACTAAATTATATGTCTTGCGTTGCTCCGTACAACGCTTGGCATCAATGATTGCTCATTTTTGTTTAACAAACTTTTCCGCCTTTATTCACTTCATTACCTCTCAGCGCACAACACCAATTATTGCATTAGCAGTTGATGGCAGAAGCAATGATTCAACAAATGTGTAACACTACATATGTTCTCATAGGACAACGAAAGGATGGCATGTGTGGTGAATAAAACGCTGTGGATAAATCATTTTAGTCGCTTTCGGATGGGAGAACGCAGCACAAACTGCTTGCTTGATTGAGTGGAAATGAGTGGAATATACTTGGATTGTTTCCAGGAAGTGACAGTAGCAAGAAGGTCTGAGCCCAGATAAGTTCGTGTGGAGTTTTTCCGTAGAGTTGACATGAATAACTGAGTTGCGATAAGCGTTTCACCGAGGTTATATTTTTCTTGTGCACAGCCGTTACTCCGTAACGCATAATCACTAATGAAGGCTTGTCTTCTTACGGTACGGCAAACTATGCAGCTTAAGTCCGGCATTCCCTTCGCTTCTGATAAAAGAAACAGGGAAAGGTCAACTGCCCGCAGTGATATCGCACACAAGTGTGACAGCCAACTCTGGCCAATCTAGCGCTCTTAGTCATCGATCACTGGGCAGAATCGATGATAGTTCATTGTAGATGCCATCTACAGCACACTCTACGAATCAAACTACTAGAATAATGTGATTGCAAGAGTTGCTCATCCCGCTAGATTATGATGGGAGAGCGGTGCAAAAGGTGAGGTTAGATGAACCTCGATCTATTGCTCTCGGGGTCTTTATATTTGCAGCTAGCTGCCGGCATACTCTATTTCCTCTGCAAAAGAAATCTGTTTAAATCGTTTTATTCATGTTCGCCACTTTTTGCAGTCGCGCTCCACCCAACCGAGACTATATTGCGCGAGACAGCAGAATAAAAGTCATGTGATGGCCAGAGTACGACTCATTGATGTAATTGCCATTTACTGAAATATCACTGCAAACCGTTTAATGAAACGCCTCAGCTAACGAATACTACTAGAATATGACTATGGATGGCAATTCTCTCAACGAAATTCGGAATGAACTAACGATATGTGATGCCTCTCGCATGAAGGCGCAACAATAGGATAAACCGAAAGTGACTAAAAGCAAGTTCTGCTGAGAAATAGAGAAATAATAGGATCTGAAAATTAATGCACAACAGCTCACTTGGTCACTGATACTTCTTAGGCGGCTGTGACATGAGCGCCGAAGCCGAAGACTCTCAAGGTCAAAGATAGTGTAGGGTGCATGAACAAGCTCAACAAGTCTCTGCGCCGAAGCATGTGTGCATGAATGGGCCATAACACTAGAAGAGCTCTATTCAACTACAGTGATCTCGTGTAGCCGTCAACTCGTCATGAGATGTGAAATTTTATTGCTCGACATTTTCCATCCCTATGAATTCCCATGGGCGGATCAAACCGTTCGAGCTATTCAATTTTCACTCGTCGCCTGGAAGATTTATCAGCCATGTCCAATTTTGATTCTAGTTCAGGTGTTGCTATATGAAACGGGAAATTTCAATCTACACAGCTCATGAGTACAAACTCAATTGCACAGGTGGAGCATATCTGACGCAGGTGAACAATGATGGCTGTCATAAGAGAAGCGAACGATACCGGGGAAGGAACGCAGCTCACCTCTCTTAAACTCCTACATTTGAAAGAAGTCACATCACTCGCATCTCATTTCTTTTGTTAGGTCATTTTGCACCGTACCATGCAATTCCATATTTCAGTCTGTCGAAACTCTCGCTACTCCACCATTTCAATGTTTTTAGCACTCAGCAGGTATCTCATTTATCAGTTCAAAAAGTCACCCGCAATAAATGTTAATGTCTTTGCTCAAAACAAATGTCAATGTTTGAAAGCCATTTTGGTGCGAACATTTGTTTGTTCGGAAGCGATAGGCGAAAAGGCGCCACACCTTTTCCGTGGGCATTCTTCGCGAAGGAGATAGATAGGTCTCACTCTAGGTAAATTTTGGTCCTCACTGACAAAATAATATTGATACTACAATCGAAGATCACAGCAAATGCAATGGATGCATTGTCTTATCGAAAGCTTCGAATGCTGCCTTAATGTCATCTTTAAATTCCAGGTACACAGATAAAACTCTCGAAACTGAAAAAATTGGGAAGGAAATTCCATGAATGACGCATTCTAGCAGTGAAATAATTAAGTGGTCTCGCATTCAATGAAAACTAACTTAGTCTTTTAAAGTTCTTGACGATTCAGAATGGAAAAGGGCAAAGAGATTCAAAGCAATCAAAACGATGAGACAGGAGAGCAAAGCAAACCGCTTTCCATGTTAAGCAATAAAGTGACGGCTTCACATGTTCCATAAACGAATGCAAAAAAATATCATCCGCAAAATATAACAGCGCCTTACTTTGGGGGATGAAGTAAATGCCTACACAGATACACACAAACAACGAGCAAACGCACATACACACAGATACATCCACACCACCTAAACGAAGAAATATGCTCGCATGAAAACTGGCATTATATATATATATATATATATATATACTTTGCTGTGCTCAACGTGTAACAATGGAGAACAACGATTCTCATCAACGTTCCGTTAAAAAAACTATTGTAGTTACGGACAGTGTGCCTTACTTTGTTCCTCTCGATAATCTGTATCAAAGCGATGGGTGACTATCGCGCTAACGCTAAATCAACCAAAGCGACTCTTTCATATTCATCATGCAAACATACATATATCGAATGATATAGCATCAGAAATGCACACCGACAAATGTTGTGTTCTACTCATTACCTTCAGCAAGCAACACAAACCACACAACAATTTCCACCCCAAGCTCGAAACGAAAGTCTCTTTTGTGGAGAACAATTCAGTTACAGTGGTGTCACTTTTTCGCAATCCTCATATCGTCGCATTATTCCTCAAATATTTAAGGAAATAACGCACCTAGTTTGACTGCTGAAATTCGTGTTCTAAACTCGCTTCGAAATTGTACTGAAGAAGTGAAGAATGCAAATAATTCTTTCAAATCTGAAGTTACTACGGAAAAATCCGCCCGAAATTTCCACCACGATTGCTCACCGCTTTTCGTTTAAGTTGCAACATGCATAGAAAGAGGTGTGGTGTGGTCAGATTGGTTTCCGATATTAATGAACAGAAGATAAGCGGTCGAATTCGTGATTCAGAAGGGGTTGTAAAGCCGAATCGTCGCTCTTATCAGTTGCACTATTCATGAGCGAACAACGTTCAGCTAATATGAGTGAGTGCGCAATGGTCTACATTCCGAAAAGAAGCATGCCATGCTTTTTTCATATTTACTTCTTTTCCCCTTCCGATGTGAATATTTCACAAACAATTCAACAGTAACCTATTTCTTCAATTCGGCTATTTCAGTTATGAATGAAATACTGAAGCGTCATTTTGCTCGGAGGTGCAAACATGTTCGCTGTTATAATATCGTCGATTAGAAGTCGTTTCTGATTTCCCCCACTCATTGAAACAAAGTGGGATGCAAGTGACGAAAGGAGGACCAACTATGGCAATTCAACTTGTTTTGAAAGCATTTATATGTTCGCTTGAAAATTTCTTCCAGTTCATCACCAGTATCACAATAATTTGAAATATATTCCATGCATTCCTTCCAACATCCTCGGCGGCAACGCAGCATTCTCAAGTGCTCGTAGACCGAAGAAGAGAACTCGTAGTCTGGGGCGAAATTCTACAAGTTCCACGGAATAAGCTAGAGAATGAGTCTTATAGCTTTGCTATATCTTGCTGATGAAAATTCTAGAAGTAATGGTGCTGTATTATATTGCATAATTTCACAAAGAAAACTCGCATACTGATCAGTCTGCTGATGATGTGGTTGTAAACGCGAGCGAACATTGGGGAGCAACAGTCAAGGAGAAATCTGCCTCTGTTGGAGCATCCACCTACCACCACTCGTTGTTGCTGATCTCTCACTGGGCTATTCCATCACTATCCATCTACACGCTCTCGTAATGCATTTCGTCGTTTTGTAGGAGGATAAAGCATCAATAATATTTGTTTAGTTAAATGACCAGAAAGATTAAGGAACGCTGCACTCCTCATATTTCAAGAATTAATGTGAAAGCCGGATGCATAGGAAAAGATGTAAAGCTTTAGACGTGTCTCTGCTCCGCACATATCTGAAGCGAAGCATGATAGTGGGCGAGAGGGTGGGTGTACCATAAAGCTTGTGTAGCCGGTGTGCGGATTTCATTGCTGATCAAAGGTCGTCACCTTTTTTGCTTCGATTGTGCGAAAGAATTCTTTTGTCTCTCGAAATGGCATCGAGTAATGAGCTCCACATGGTTGACAAAACAAGCGGCAGCATCTAGTAACAACGCCCTATTATGACCCCTTCATAAATTCCAGAGTTCACGTCTTTGACCGTCCTTGATCTTCGAGACATGCAATTCAGAGCTGAGACGTTAAGTTCAGTAAATGTCGTCATAGCAACAGAAAGTTGCCAAAGTGTTGGCGACCACTAAAACTACGCATTTTTTTACATGGAGGGAAGCGGTTACAGGATGACATGCAATCAGAAGCAGAAGTGGAGCAGCTTCGTGAGCATATTGTGACGTACCAATCGGATTCATCCGTAGAAGACATCATGCGTCAGCTGTGTTGAAGGGCATCGAGGAAGACCGGAGAAAGCACATTTCTGGGGATCCCAGAAATTAGGGATCATGTCACGGTTGTTTCATCAAATCTCGGCTTATGCTCTTCGGTTCCTCCCCCACTCAGTGACAGAAACTAGCAGAAGGCTTCGTGCGCTTTCTGAATCTTATGCGAGACCTGTATTATTCATTGACAACAACTTATAAATAACTGGTAGTAACATAAAGTATTAGCAGTAATGTCGGTGCTAATAGCGAAACTAATAGCACTGGCGGGAACCAATATTGGCAGGGGCAGAAACTACTGAGTGCAAGGCGCAGTGGGAGCTGTGCCAGACGAAGTAGCCAGGAGTGCTAGCAGCGTTTTTTAGGGATATAACGACTTGGTTGTGCTTATGGTGGCAAGTGGTGCGACGCCCTTCAGAGGTGCTGTAGAAGGTATTAGATAAATAAGTATACTGCACCAATAGTTGAGGCGACCACAATATGATCGATAGGAGCAGCAGATAGGGTAAGATAGCAGCTCTAAATGAATAGTTCAAAGTGGGGCCAAGCAGTGTTGCCTGTGATAGCATCATCAGCACTTGCTCTGAGTTCTACTAGAAACATCCCTAAGCACACAGCATCATATCGGACGTAAAAGCAGAGAATGAATTACATGTGTTAATTAGTAACAAGTAATTCTTAGTTGTTCAGAGTAAGCAGTGCTGCAACAAGCGTTCATCAGCAGTGCTGGACTCGACGGCAAATGATAGATGAAATTCCAGCGACAAATTCACTTCATTGACATTTCCCTTACTGCAAAAGAAAGCAAATCGCTCCGACCAATGCCAGTTTGTCTACCGAAGTAACCCAGAAATATTCAGCAACTTGCCGAGAATAAGAAGTGTAGAATATTTGCCATGGTTCTCGGTCCATCATCTTTCGAGGAATTGTCTCACTCATTCGCCGCAGCCATAAAACCCCTCCCAGAGGATATTAGCCATCCATGTGTTCAGCGAGTTCACATGTTGCAAATCCATTTGAGAAGCACAGTTCATTTCTTGCCAACTCTTGAACGAAATTCTGCTAGACTTTTGTCCAATTCCGTTGCCAGAAAGCTTGCAACAATTAATAGGTACCCAGCAAATTAGGAACGACAAAGTACCCGGCGGGAATTGAATCGGTGATGAATGTGAAGCGTTTGGAAACAGCTAAACAACGTGGATTGCTTCAGCGGATGCATGCCATTGAGTCACCGAATTTTCACGAAAAGACTCTATATGCAAATTTGAAGGCACAGCGAGCGAGATTAGTGGTGATGCAGCAACATCCACTTTCAAGTTATCTTTCTGTGCAGAGAGAGATAAATGACTCCACAGATCAATCGCTCTATTTCAATAAGCTATCATGCACGTCAGAAATTCAAGCTACAATCCTATCACATTACCGAAAACGATTTGTTCTGAGAACTGAGGCAGCACCTGAAATTGACAAGAGAGACAACTTGTTGGTTGATGGAAAGATACTTCCGTCTACACCTTTTAGTAGATTGTCTCGTTTGTTATTGCTATAGAGAAGCGTGTTCGATAGGTGCTTCGGCAGTTGTATAGACATATGAATTCAGAGATCGCGTATGAACTCACTTTTGGAAGCAGTACTGAAGCTAGAAAGAACTGAAAATGTGGCAAGCCGTAATTTTTTGGGCGAAACACTAGAAAGCAAAATGTTTCGGAACTCATTGGGAAGCAAGTTAAAATATCCATTGAAAACACAATATGGTTCATTTTAGACCGTATGGGGGATGAGCTCACAAGTAAAATTGTTGGACGAAAGGCCATATTCCATCACCGCTGCTCAGTTAATTATAGCGCTGCCCGAGCACAGCTATAGTAAGCTGGAAATGCATACAGCACAAAGTTTCTGTGTTGTTGCTGTATGTTTAAACACATTGAATGAAAGTGACAAAGAAGAGAAAAGCAGAGGAAGAGCTGGACAAGAGAGGCGTTCATATAGGCCTGTTGCCGAGGGGGCGTGGCCATGGTGATGAAAGGCCTTCGTCCGAAAGCAATACCAAACCTATGACATAACCTGAAAGCACCATTGAATTCAACAAATTGCCGATTTTGCCCGAACGACGACCGTCGCGACTATAGCGACTCGATTCAATCGTTCCCTACACGGCTTCTCGCCACAACGCTCGTTATTGCTCTCATTTGTGGTCAGCTTGCAAACTCGTATTTGCTTTACGGAAGAAAGATTGCTGAAAGGAGAAAGGTAGCACCTGGCTAGAGAAAGGTATCATGATTTTGAATAATTGCAGCAAACGACTGAGGCAAACTTTGCTGAACAGAGTCCACAAATGCTTTACACATTCCGTTCATAATGAAGAAGGAGACGATTTGCTACTGCAGCAACCAGGCTACTTTGGGAATTGAATCTTTTTAGATGGATGAACCAATAATATGGCATCTGTAAAATTGCTCGACGATTGTGATGTGAACGTGTCGTGATGTGCGAGCCGTTTAGGTTTCCCTGCAAAAATCATTATCGAGTGAAATATTTGTTTCTCCAATTCGCCATCTAGTCCAACTTCACAATATCACCCAACTCGCTAACGAACCCTCCCAGAGCCCACCATGTGCCTCGAGCTTTTAATATCAAATCTTCAAAACTATCATTATTACAGCTATGAATGCTCAACTTTATGCAAGAAAATGGTGAGCATTTTGCTGCAGCAATGTGCCAAAGATTTTAGCCATTGTTTTCAAAATCATTTTTCAGTGATTTTTACTATGACCAGAGCAGAAAGGAAACCTAGGATCAAAACTGAACTTAAAGTCGAAACGATTGCTCATTTGTTCAACATTTCATCTCCAGCTAAACATTATTCTTCGGTTTTTATATACGAACACAAGCATTGCATACCGTATTGACGAACCCACCCAAATGTATCTCGGTTGCCCACCTCAATTCTACGTGCTGCTTGAAGCTAATCAACGTCGTTTAGCTAACATCCGTAACTCTGGATGGCCATTTGTAGCATATTTTTTAAAAAGTTTTCTGTGAGCAGAAGGCGCGAATTTCGTGCTTCAATATGCCTTCACCAAATTTCAATGATTTTTCAATGATTTTTGCTGTGAACAGAATCAGAAATGAAGCCAAGGGTCAAAATCGAACCTCAGGTCAAAACGGCTACACTCATACCTTGTCAGCAGTTCATCAGTTATGCCCTAATGCCACACTTCGTTTGCTTAGATGAAATGTTTTTTGTGATCACATATGCAGTGCATTCGAAAAGAGCCCTCTGCTTGCCACGCGTTATGTTTACTACGATATCCACTGTCTTCTTCCATCGAGCCAAACTAATGTTTCGTACCGTGCAATCAGGTACATTAATTGGGAGGTAACGTACATCTGAAAACTGAAGGAGATCGCCTCCAAAATATTCACGGTGTCGACGAAATGACTAGTCAACTTTGCAGATTCAGATCGCTGCCATACAGAAAGCAATTTGATTTCGAAAAACTGTGTATCAGCATTGTGGCTGCAGCGAGCAAACACGACTCTACGCACAGTCGCTTATCGCTTGTGCGCCGAACGTTCATAACAAGGCGGTCTGCAAATATGGACGAAATGCGGCAGCAGTGCGCACTCACTCATTTGTTTTCAGCTCGTACTGAAACGGCAATGGACGTATAAACAAGCCCAATTTTTGAAATTGTCCACTCTGCAGCGAATATGCATCTACGTCGTATTTGTATCTGAGCAGAGAAAGCAGCGCTATTCAATCGACCGTGTGGAATCAATGAGTGATCTGAACAAACAACGACTGTTGTGATAATGCCACACATATATTTACTCGTACATGAACACCAGCATGCCTCTGTGCTTCAATATTGATGGTGTTTTGACAGTGCGATAGGTGAAGCATAGTGACGTGCTATAGACTATGATCACATCTGTGCTACAACGAGAACTTGCAGTATTAGATAGTTCGGTAATGGTCCGTATCGAACTCGTGGGCCATCAAGACTGCGTATAATCCATTGTTCTACACTCTGCTCGGTAAGAGTGGCGACACTGCGACAACTCGGGCCTTACATATTCGGCGTACTACCATGCAAATTCCTTTCAGAGGACATCTTAAGGAATAATCAAGTGGAAGGCGTCGCAGGCAGTGTGTGTGCAGGTTTTAAAAAATGCAAGTCCTAATTTGATAACAAACTACAGGTAAAAAGTATGCACGAAAACCAGTATCTCATGAAAAACGGAAGCGGTTCTCAATTCTTTTTGCATGATGGACAACATTAGTGCTGCTGACTAATATATTTTAGCTACTGAATGTCCCTAAATATGCAAATGATGTGCAATAAATATCTGGGGGGGGGGGGGGGG
>JAARMF010000367.1:56955-86423 GCA_022844705.1 Toxascaris leonina | reverse complement strand
CCCCCCCCCCCCCCCTTCCTTCTCTCAAGTAAAAGAACGGAAAATCCGAAACAAGTGTGACTACCAGCTACCAATACTAACACCTGGCTGCTTATCATGCCTCTTTTGAATCTCCCGCCTTCTCTCGTTTCAAGACGCATTATTTTGAACTTTCCAGCCTGGACCTGTTCACCAATAGGGTTGTTAGCCAAGGCAGGCGGCATGTGGAAGTGTGCGAACATATTTTGGGTTCGTCTCATTCAGCGAGATTTGTTAATGAGATTGTTGGATCCTTGTCGGATACTCGCGGTCCGGTACAATTGCGCGGTTCAACATGGATTTTGTTGTTTTATTAGGTGTTGGCCTAAATGTGCTGAGTGCATATTTCAGACCTGCTAGGTGTGGCGGGTGAAGTAGTCGGGTTTGTGGTCGCTGCTTTGTGGATGGTCTATGAGGTGGCCATGGCTGTGCCAAATTGAAGCTCATGATTTCCTGTTCTGCGTGACGGGGCCATAGATTCCTCACTATCCTGACGGGAGCATCGTGGATCACGCATGCTATGGCCGAGCCACGAATTCCACTTTTGTGGCTGCAGNGCCAAATTGAAGCTCATGATTTCCTGTTCTGCGTGACGGGGCCATAGATTCCTCACTATCCTGACGGGAGCATCGTGGATCACGCATGCTATGGCCGAGCCACGAATTCCACTTTTGTAGCTGCAGCCGCAAATTCCACTATTTCGTGGGGCGGCTATGAGACGACGAATCGCCTCATGCAGCTAGCTTTGCGTATAGTGAATCTGTGCAGTATGCAGTCCATGCAGTTAGCTGGAAATCGGCTTAAATGTTATCTAGCTTAATGGCAATTCCATGTCTTATTTACTTATTTTATGAACATTCGGACAGTATAGCGTAGCTGCCCATATGCTTCGCGAGAATTGTTTTCTCTATCGTTTGTATAAACTGATTTACATAAATTGTTTGCAATATTCTGTTTCGTGGTATTCAAGCTTGATGGCTCATTTTACATCTGTTGCGATGTTGAAAGCTGAAATTCGTGGCGATCGCAGTGTTTTGCAGTGGTTAGCAAATGACGACTGTCGAAAGTCTGTTGTGCGAAGTGAATCCTCTCTTGGAAGCGCGGACAGCGTTGAAATGTGGGGAACAACTCTTCTTCGGGGAATCGCTTCTCCTCGAGCACCACTCGAACGAGGCACCGTCCGTCAGTGGTGTGCTTCTTGATTTGACCTTACATCTGAGAGATGTTTTTCGCTGATCCATGTTTCATAATCTGAGATACAACTGTTTCAGTGAAAGGAGCAACAGTCAGTTATCTGTCCCACTTGAAAGGAAAAAAGGGCGAACAGCTCATGCAAAATTTTGATGTAGCGCATAGGTAGACGGGATGAGGATATCAGTCTGTCAGCAAAAGGAAAAAGTTGGTGCAAAAGTTGAGGGCCCCTCTCCCCTTCATCAAGTCATTCCCTTTTCCTGGCCAGCCATTTTGACACCAACCACGTTTAATGTTCTGATTTTAGAGCTCAGAGAATGTAGTAAGTAAAGAAAGCAGCAACTGAACTTTGAACTTGGCTGGAGCAAATCCTGTCGGCTCCATCCCTGCAGATACTTTTTTTCATCGTATAACACTTCTGGCTTCTTTCGTACCTAACTTTGTTGCAACTCGACTGAAGTGCATTTCCGTCCTTTAATTCTTGTTGAATGCCTTTTCTAATCTTCACACACGCACAGCACTGTGAACCGACCTTAATTCCTCTGTTGGTGCTGGGAAAGGGGAGAGGGAGAGAAGAAGTTATCTGAAAACTTGACGGTTGTAGATCAAAGTGGTGGAGCGTTGAAGACGTATCCATGTAAATGAGTCACGTCGAGATATCTGCCCTGTGATGAGAACTTGCTGTTAATAGGGCGCCATTCACGGCATTCGGAAAGCCATCGTCATTCGGAAAGTCATTTCAAGGATCACCACAGCAAAGGTAAGAAGGAGAAAGGACATCATTCGAAGGGAGACCGTGAGCAGAACAAGCACGATGGCCTGCAGAATGCCATCGCGAATGCAAAAGAGACCGTTAGGAAGGCACTTGAAGAAGGGAAAGGTGCGTTCAATTTCTTCGTTGCACGGCTTTGCTTGAGCTACATCCTCTAGTAGTGCCCCTTACAATGTCTATTTTTTTGACGCACCAATCGTACATCTGGTCATTCCGTACACGAGCCATCAGCTTTGATGACGTTTATGAACGCGTTGGAAATCTGTGGGTGAAAAGGTGATAAAGACCCCCTCGAATTTTTTATCTTGTCGTTCTATGTGCATTTCATCTTATAAAACTGCACTAGGGCAACTTTATGTCCGTGTGCATATATGCCTGGTCGATGTTTTCTCCTCGAAGCACTGAAGCTAAGCTTACGAACTTTGATGCATATTAACGAGATGGCATGCATATTTCACATTATTCCATCAAATTCGAAGGCATTTAAAGCCACCGAAAAAGCTGAATTTTGCAGTGCTCTGCTTTTAATTTTACATCGTTCAGATTATAGAACAACTAATCCATCTCAGATATGCGCGATAAATTGCATCATTTAAATTATTGAAGCGTTATTGTGCACATGCATTTCTTTTTGGTAGCATATAAAAGCAGTTCGTCCGAAGATCGCGTTTTAACCCATCCGTTTGCAAGCACCGTGTTTTGGGCATGTATAATCATACGCTGATTGCAGTCTATTGGACTGCAATCAGGTTCATTTTCTTGCCTAAGGCAACTACATCTCATTGAAGGATTAATCATTTTTAAATAGGTTCCTACCTTAACGGGTCGAGAAATAATTTCTAACTAACTTAGAAGCCATTCCAATCGACAGCGAATTGTTGTATAGGAAACGGGGCGGATAGGACATGAAAAGTGATGAGTTTCAACTGGAAAAATTCGGTGGCTTTGTCATTTGGTAGTGGTCGGAACGCGAATTAGCCATATCGTCAAGTCCTGTCGTTCAAGTGCTGACGATCCGCTCGAGTAGTTCCCACTATATGCTTGTTTAAGGGAACTATATCTCTTTGAAGGATTCATCATTTTTAAATAGTTTCCTGTTTTTACTGGGTCATTAGGGGCATAGAGCATGACATTTGCGCTCAGCAAATTTTGCTGGTCAGTCGAGTATTAGCCGAAGTCAAAAATTGCGTTTGGTATCAAAATGTTGCATAAAGGAATATCCGATTGTTGACGACGTACGGAGCTGAAGCGCTTGACCATAAGTGGATATGGTGGGGGACGGAGGTAAGCGAACATTTCCTAAACATCTAAAATAACCCACTCTTCTTCAGGTGGTACGCCATCCACTTGTGCAGGTTTTCCGCAAGCCGTTATGGATGAGATTGCAAAGCTGAGGAAGGAAAATGAATTGGTACGAAAAGAGGTCGATGAATTGCGATCATCGTTAAGAGAGCTCGAGAAACGCTTAATGGTTTGTTATTACGCTATGCGCATTGATTCTAGACAGTTTTTGTTCATTGCCTTCTTATGAATTGCCTATGAGACAGCAAAGTGATCACTTACAAACACAATTTGTCTTAATTAGACACTTCTTTAATGTTCGTTTACTTCAGTGGACCAACGTTATTGAAGTTTCATAGGAGTGATATGTTCTACTCAAAATTCAGTTCGATGTTTAATTGATTTCTCCGCACTAAAATTTCATCTGTGGGAAGTTGCGACCCACTGTTCTACATATTCGTATGTGATGGATCGCTTGCAGTTGATGCGCTCCGACTGTTGTCATGGTGGGTTGTTTTCGACAGGACCTCGAGTGCTGATATTGGGCGACGGCAATTTATCGTTCAGCGTCGCGTTCGCATATGCTCGACCTGAAATCGAAATTTCGGCTACAGTTCTAGAACACGAATCTGAGCTCATCTCACGCTATCCTTCTGCTGTCAGAATGCTCATGCACTTGCGGTTGTTATCTCATCGTGTCAGGGTTCTGTTCGATGTTGATGCACGTTGTCTTCCGCTGAAATGGACCCGTCGTTTCGACGATATCGTTTGGAATTTTCCTCATCCGGGTGGCAAAACTAATCTCCGCAAGAGTCGACAGCTGATGAGCGCAGTTTTCAAGAGCATATCACGCATCCTTTCCTCAGGCCGTTTCCACGTCACACTTGTAAGAAATCAGTCGGGCCTAGATCACGAAGCAGTTATTAGAAGACAGTTCTTCCGCTACAATTCTTTACCGTCACACAACCGAGACAGTTGGCAGATTGCTTATTTGGCTGCTGAGTGGGATCTTTCTATCGAGGATGTACACCCATTCGAGCCTAAGCTTTTCTCTCTATATAATGCTTCCGGATACCGCAGTCGGGATCAGATTTTCCACAACAGTTGTGGAGCAGAGACGATCACTTTTGCCCTCACACCGCCGTTGTTTTCGTTGAGTGCTTGGAAGTCATATGAAGATGAGCTATTCGCCACGAAACAAATTGGTCTTTTCCACGAACTAAGACCATACCATAGGCATGACATATCGATATTGTACGAAGAGGCGAATGCAGTGTCGCATTGGGAAGGCCTTCTCCTTGACATGATCCGAGAAGCGTGTGGTTCATTAGTCGTGGCAATCGAAGAAGTGCAGCAGTTGAGGTCGATCGCTCCCAACGGCTTGTCAAATCGGATTTATCGAATCACATGGCAGGCTTGGCGAAAGCCGTTAAGTAAATCTCGGTGCAACTCGCTTCAGGAACAACTTCGGGGAGTGATAACATCCACCGTGAGGCAACGAAAGATGAAGATTGTGTTGACATGATCGTTGTTTCGACCAAGCAAATGCCGGCTAGCAGCTCTAAAGTAGTATTGAAATACTTCTTGATGCTTCCAACTTAGTGACAGTGCCAATGGGAAAGGGAGTTTTCGCTTTTGATTATTCTTCAGTGTTCTTATTTTCTCGCGTAGTTGTGACTTGAATTTGAACAACTTTTGATGGCGTATTTGTTCGTTGTATAAAGGTTCTTACTGTGAAAGTTTTTTGTGATGTCGTTTGCGAATAGACGTCCTAAAAAGGCGAATTCTGTTTCGAGTGACGAGTCGGTTGAAGCAAATGAACAAATCGGAGGGTGGGAGTGGTCAAAGCAATGAGTCGTTATGGTAAGTAGACAGCAGATTGCTGCTTATTTTAACGGTTCAAATTCCTCAGCAGCCTGCTGAAATATTTTTTCGTGTTTTGGCGATCCTTCGATTAAATAAGCCTATAGTTGACAAATACATTCGAATTTATTGGACGCTTAGGAGAGGAGGAACGGTATTTTTGCTAAATTAGATTGTCACAGAAAACTAAGCAACGATCACGTCGATTGGAATGTTAAAAGGTTGTCGTTGTGCACTTAACAACTGCCAGGTGATAAGATGTTTGATTGTCAGCCTTTGTTTTAATATGAACACTTTTGTGTGACTGTGTTTCACAGACTCCCGAACAACTTCTCATCGACCGTGGACTGCAGAAGGCTTAGTCATTACAAAAAATGCAGGATCCGTAATCTGATACTAATTCGGTTGATGCTTCCACAGCGATCTTCAACTGGCATCTACGTCGTTCTCTTTAACCTGAATATTTTTAAAAATCTGACTGCATCCGCGTTGTTTACTAATAGATCATCCGTAAGGGCATCGGAGAAGAGAATAACTTGTGTAGCATCGATGCAACTGAAAATTTTTTGAATGAGGAATGGTTGCGGAATTGTGTATTAAAAATGCATCGCCGGCAGTAGAGGCAGCGAAGAGCTGTACGTTTCCTATGCGGCTATGCAATGCCCAAATTAAACTAAAGTCTAGTATCGCTGATGACGCTTGTGAGGAGCTGCTTTGATAATTCGCTATCAGATTTCAGTTTGGCAACAGCTCAGTTGCGAAGCCTGCTTCCGAAGAGAAAAAGAATACGACTAATGAAGAGAAGGGAGCGGGAGAAGATTTCGATCTATTCGGTTCTTCGGATGAAGAAGTCGATGAGGAGAAAGAACGCATAAAGGAGGAAAGGCTGAAGGCATATGCCGCTAAGAAGGCACTCAAACCGGCAAGCGTAGCCAAGTCATCTGTTATTCTCGACGTGAAGGTTGGTTTTCAGCTATTATCACCCAGGACTAATTTATGCACTTGGATCAGGAGAGGTTCAACTTTTTTGTCATGTTTTCTTTTATAATGATGGTTTGTTTCATCTGGTTTCTCGTAATTCTCGTACTCATCATCTGTCTCTTGTCTCATACAGTTTAGTTCACAATGCGATTTTTGAAGTTGGATAAGTGAGGTAGTTAAGCGGTATCTCCTTCGTTGCAGACAGCTAACGGGATGACACTCGAAGAACGTGTCCTCGTAATGTGGTAGAGATTGCGCAGAAATGCCTCCGACAAGCCTAAAATAGGAGCCGTTTGCAAGTCATCTGTGCATTCGAAAGTAGTAGGGAAAAAGAAAGTGACATAAAGGAAGCTAGAAAACCAGGCTTAGTGAGGTAATGGAATAGGGTGTCAGTGAAGGATTGAAGTAAGTATTGATGAAGTGACCATCAAACTCTAAAAAAGCGTTCCATAAGCTTGACTTGTTGCAATGCAGTTTTCATCATTTATCTTGACTCTCTTAGCGTCATGCTGTTGTGTGAAAGATTGTGTGCTGTAGAAAAAGATCTCTTGACATGCTTTTCAGCCATGGGACGATGAGACGAATATGGAAGAGATGGAGAAATTCGTTCGTGGAATCGAGAAGGAGGGCCTGGTTTGGGGAGGCGGTAAGTCGGCGCTGTGCTCCGTTCCGAAATTGTTGCTGTTCACTTGGGAAGAGGGTCTATGTGGATCTTTCTGTTCACTGTTGCTCTTGTGAATTTTCCTCTTAATCTTCTATCACAAAATGCACGCGTCATCCATAGGTTTCATCAGAAGGTCAATGCTTTAGATATATAGATTCTTGGGTACGATTTCAGACAGAGCTGTATCATGCCGTTAATTGGGCTGTTGATGTGAAATGATTCTGAGAGTACTGCAGAGTGTCGTTGTAACTAGATGCCGTCACAATTTCAATTTTTGCAATATTTGTTCCTAACAGTTTGTTAATTTACGTGATTTGGAACGAACGAGTCGGGCATTTCCAATGAGGCGTTGTTGATCCCGGAGTAAATGTCATCGTGGAGGCCTGACTGCCAAATATTGTGCTTTTCAGGAAAATTGATCCCACTGGCCTATGGGATCAAGAAGCTGCAAATCATCTGCGTAATCGAAGATGATAAGGTGTCTGTTGATGATCTCATCGACCGCATCACGGAAGATGGCTCCGATTACGTATGCCTCCTTTATTTCATGGGATAATAAATAATGGGTGTTGAATCTACATTAGAGAGGTAGGAGGATGGGCACAGCTACAAGCTTTCTCGTAGTGTTAAATGTTATGATTAGTTCCATTTATTAATCTTCGGTGTTTATGAGGATTTAAGTAAATACATGCAATATTGCTATTTAAAAGTTTCGAGCGAATTCAGTGTTTCTCATTCATAGTTGCTGCATATGAGCAAAATGAGTGATAGAGGGTCAGTAACGGTTTTTATTTTATTTTATTTCAGCATATTGAAGAGGGGAATACAGAGGTGTTCGAAGAGTTTTGTATTACTCGAATGCCAAGTATTGTTCAGGGAAACAAACCGTGTTATCGGTACTCGTTTCTGTTCCATGATGATGTCAAGTTGTCTGGTTGTCCTGGAACTGATCGCAGAAAGTGAATTTCTTGCGAACTTACGAGATTCATTTGGTGGAATCTTGCCAGCGTTCAATTTCAGGTGCAAAGTGTCGATATCGTCGCGTTCAACAAGATATAAGAAGTCTTATTCCCTTCATGAAACCTCTCTTATGGGCTCCATTGCCTCGCATTCGGTGTTTGTCTTCGCGGTGATCAGTGTCCTCTGTTTCGTTGATTGCTTTAGTGGCAAAATGTTATACCCCTGTGATGTTTTCTTACAAAATCATAATTACAAATATACACACGCAAGCACAACTATACAAAAGCACATCGTACTGACTACAGTTGTATGTGGTGATGCACTGTAAGAAGTGGATGCTTTCGTTAAATATGCAGTCACTGGATATGTAATCATCTGCCTGAAAACAATGACTGGCTTATTTTGAAGGAAAATTCCCTGAAAATTTCTGTGACAAGTTTGAAGTTAAAATAACGCGTAATTGCGTATGATTGCACAGTGGTTTACCTTGCGCACTAAAGTGACAGTGGTAGCATCCATGAAGGAGCACTGCTTCTGAGATAAGGGCGTCTGATCTTGAGAACATTGGCAACGAGAGTGAAGGCCTTGAGACTGGCTTCTGTGCACAATCATTCATTCATTCATTCAAATTGCTTTATTTAACCATAAAGAAACACACAATAGTATGTGGAGAAATTGACGGTATTCAAAATGAAAGCATCCAAGTATCGCGAGTGTGGTAGTGCTGACCAAAAGCTGAACCGAGGTGATACCAGTAACATACTGGCCAGCCGTCTACTCCCCTCAAGGATGATAAGTGAAACTGGGCTAATTTCGCTTTAAAAGCAGTGAGATTACTAGCTTCCGCAATGTCAGCTGGTAGTTGATTCCATGCCCGAATGACTCGAAAAGAAAACGAACTTGATATACCTGCTTTGGGCGAAAATCTACGTTGTAGCTGAAAACGATGAAATCGGGAGCGTGTGTTGAATGGGGTATGTGCAATGACGCTATCGAACGGGACATCGCAGCAGCCATTTACTATCTTGAAGCACAAGTGGAGGTCAAGTTCAAGTCGTCGGTACCTTAGACCTTTCAGGCCGTGAATCTGTAGAAACAGGAGTTTTATTGCACTAGCTCGTCCACATCCGCAGCCTTGAAGCGACTTTCTGCATCGATACTGATAACACTATGCGTAAGAGAAAAAGCAGCCTGAGAACAATACAAGTGTTTTAATGGGGGACACTGGATGTATTGAATTGAAGTCATGTTGACATGTTCGCACAAAGTCCGTTGCATTTATTTTTTAGAAGAGTTAATATGTTACCATGGCATTTACCAAGTATGTACTCGACGTTGGCTCATGTCCGATGTTTGTCTCTGCNNNTGAATCTGTAGAAACAGGAGTTTTATTGCACTAGCTCGTCCACATCCGCAGCCTTGAAGCGACTTTCTGCATCGATACTGATAACACTATGCGTAAGAGAAAAAGCAGCCTGAGAACAATACAAGTGTTTTAATGGGGGACACTGGATGTATTGAATTGAAGTCATGTTGACATGTTCGCACAAAGTCCGTTGCATTTATTTTTTAGAAGAGTTAATATGTTACCATGGCATTTACCAAGTATGTACTCGACGTTGGCTCATGTCCGATGTTTGTCTCTGCGGTGATCAGACGTCGTTTCATTTGTTGGTTGCTTCAATGGTGACGTTTTTCTACCCTTGTAATATTTTCTCAAAAAACCATTAACGCCAATCGTAAATTTTTAGATACAGTTATGCAGAATGTTCAAATTTTAAATCCCTGCTAGTGGCTCTATTGAATCCAAATCGGATTATAACCGCGCCATATTCTCGTGATGCTGGTGTACGGATGGAAAGATCATGCAAGGAGCAATATCTGAGGGGATCTCATGATCCCTTCCTTGCCTCAGCATTCCGTTTTACGTGCGTGGAGTAGGGCCGATGTGAATTGGCGGCATTTCCTTTTGAGGCACTAAAACAGTGCTCATCCACACAGCCAATCCATTGTTTGTGTTGTGAGGAGTAGGACAATAAGAGCGCCCATAACGCATGTCATCTCTTTTGGCGGCTATCAAACGTTTTGAAACGCTAATAAATTCCTCTAATTTATGGGTGCTCACACCTCAAGCGCACCTCTACTTCGTGACCCTTTCGACAACAGTTCTGATCTTACACAAACATCCGCCATGTTTCATTCGACTACTAAGACACCTGAATTGCTCGTCATCCAGAGAGTAGAAAGCAAATGATAATGGCTGAAACGATTTGCATCTTGTGCATTTCTTTCGCCAGGATCGACTAGCAGAGCAACACTCAAAAAATAACAGCATGATATTTAACAACATTAGCCATGTAACAGCGATTGCTTGTTTGAACAGAACTGTATAAGTGAAATTCAGATATTCCGCGCTGCTGAGCAATCATATTTGAAAGCTTCGATAAGGCAAGCTACGGTTAGACGACTGATCGGTGCAAGTTTAAGCTACTTGAAGGAGTATGGAGTTGAAATTGGATTGTTTTAGTCAAATCTCAATTAGTGATCATTGGGCATCACTGCCTATTTTCACTGCAATCAATCAATCTGCGATATTGCGTTTGAGCTGGAAACGCTGTTCTGGCATGCGAGCAACGTATGCATGCAATGTCTCATTCAGCTGGTTGTCGAGAACTAATAAGCGAACAAGCATAATGAGCGTCGTAGCCTGCCGCTGATAGAGACAAGGCTTGAATAGATGAATTCGACTCACACCCAGGCATCGCACCAACATGCCTCTTGTCATTTATGTACATAGATGCTGCGCTCCATGATTTGGCTTCGTTTCGTACTCGATAATATGCGATGCGGTATCCAAGTGAGCATCTCTCTTGAAATGCTGCACTTGGCTTATATCTGAGCCTACCATTGCTTTGACATTAATCATTGCGCTGATATGGGGACGGACTGAGGCTCCAGTTAATCGGAGTGCTGTCCTTTAAAATGATTTCAATTTTAGGTGGTAGGCTAGGCTTTCAGACTGTATTATGCCCGGTCATACAATGAGCGACCTGTTGCTGCTGCAGGGAGATTATCGAAACTTAGTGAGATTCATCCTACAGCAGGAATGCTGGGCCCATTATGTAAATTCCTCGGATTACTCACATGCAGAAACTTTGTTATAAAGGAGATTGCTTTTGCATGTTCAGGTGCAATAATCCCACTCGGTGCATATTGTTATCTTTAATATTACCTCTTTTATTCCCTAGACTGAAGGCGTTTCAGGTGCAATTGAGACTGCATGATATTATGAGCTATCTTCGTATACTTATTTGAAGGTGGAATTCACCGCATATGTGATTGAATATCACCATCCATATTCCAGCGATGTTCACATTCGCTATTCCTACCGGACGGGTGTACGTGCAACTCCTCAAAGTTATAAGCCAGTGCTTGCTTACCGGCAGTAGTGAAATTGCCGGTCGTCGCATAGAAATTAGTTGAATTCCTTTCGTAGTTTACAATTCGTCTGTCTAGTAGTTATGAGTATGTCTGAAGTTAGTTACGACATAGTGGTATGCTTGAAGCCCCATTTCTCAAGCGCATTTTTATTTCAATTATGGCTAGATCAGATCAAGGCGAGTCTAGTCGTTAGTTTGATCTTGATCTGAAAGGGATGTTTTTCACTCCAGGATTAGTGCTACTGACAAATTGGATGGATCTGAAGGCCTGAGATCAGGTGGATTTTGAATCGTGCAGATCGGATTTAACTTCATTTTATTAAAGGTCCCGTAAGAAGAAGTGTTTAAAACTGAAGAGGTCCCTCGGAGGTGCAGCTGGTTGGTGAGTTAAGGGATCGAGGATTAAGTGAGCTGGATCCTTTCTTAAATAATTGATAGGTGCGGCTTGGGATTCGACGACTGTTGCCATTCGCATGCGTTATTCATTTGGCTAATGCCCAATGCTTTGCGCTTTTTGAGGTGGACGCGGAGTGAATTGGGCTTAATCTTGTTAACGCTGCTTACACGCCTCTGCAATATGAGTGCTCGCTTTCTCGCAACGAAATGAAGCAAACTCACGTTGGAATACTGTAGACGTGAAACTCATGAAATATTCAGCGCATATTCGAAGACGCACGGACCAAATCTCACACATACGTGAATCCATTTGCATGATTGGTCGATCGGTTGTTGAGGAGTGCACTCAGTGTTGGATATATTAGATGACACTCAGATTTAGAGGGCGGAGTGTCCGGATGCTTTTAGGAAAAACGTTACTTTTCGTGCGGAACCGATCTCAATTTGAAAAAAAGTGTGTCTCCGGAAGGTGTCATTGGTGCATTTTGTAGCGTTGATTTGATTTGAAATGATAAACCGAGGAGTAATATCCTTATTTAGCAAAGTCCCGAAATGGAATCGAGCAAGGACTGCTACTGAAGAATGAAAGGGTGCAAGTCTTTATGGAAACATTGATGAGCATTCTACAGTAAAGCAAGTTAAGATTTTTCATCTGCATCTTATGAACGCTTAAGGCACACGGGGCGCCCTGCATTCCCTTTGGCTTTGTTGTTTGTGGGAAGGAGTTCAATCAGGCCCCGCTCTGAAACAAGGCGGCAGAAAATCACCTTGGGGTATTTTTGTTTCCATACCTTGTTGTCGAGAGAGAATCTAGCCTTCTGCTAATAGCTTTTCCTCCGGAATTTATTTGAGTGAATATATGGCGGCGATTTCTCTGATGCAAAGATTGCAGCAAAAAAGAATTAGAGCGAGAAGTGTCTAAACAAGCAGTTGGAATATCGAAAAGGTTGCTGGTCAAATACAAAATTGAACTGATAATCAAATCACTTTCGAAACGCTTCTGAGAGGTTATTCTCTGCAAATGACTCATAAATGCAAATTCCAGCAATGAACCATTCCCTCTGAGTCAACAATCTCTTGGTATTTTCTATATTGCAACTTATCGCAGATCAACTCATTCACGTCAGGGTTTACGCAAACAAAGTGACGACTGTGGTGGCGATGCGGATGCATTGTCTGTTGTGTTGGTTCCTTTGTGTGCAAACGATATTCATATTCGCCAGAAGTTTGTTTCCGGTGGTGATTGCAGGATGGTGTCTCTCTGAGTTCTAAAACATGACAAGCTTTCCTGAGAAGGCTCCTTCGCCAACAGTGTTTTCAACTCATCGTTCCAATATTCATTCTATTGTAGATTTTAATTTTCCAGTTGATATGGTTCTAGTTGGTTGATTTCGAATCGCTAATAAATGGTTTCTTAAGTGACAACTCCGTTTTTCAGTAAGTTTCACTTTCAAGAGTCCAACTGTGAAATCTTGGCAATTGCAACTTCGTTACAAGCAAAACTGCAAATTGGAATTTGTTTGCAACTGAAAGGAAATTTTTTAGTTGTGAGTAAATTCGAAACTTAGAATTGAATATATTCGGCAGTATTCTTTGAGATTCTCACTGAGCCAAATATATGGAGTCTTACTGAAACGATCGATTTGTTGATTGATGCTTCAGCGACGGTTTCTTTCAGTGATATTGGCGATGACGGCATTTTTTAAAAGCAAATATGCCGAAGAGATTTTAGAAGCCAATTGAGGCAATCAGCCAACAAAGAGTTGAGTCGAGCGTCGTCGACTTGTTAGCTAATCACCCGAAAGTCACTGATCGAACTCTTAAAAAAAAGCCCTTGAACAGCAATTTTCCAAAATGCTAACATTATCTGTGGGTATTACCCAAGTTCATGACCGAACACTAAAAGCACAGTTGTCCTTGATTTGAAGAGATTATTATTGTTTTATTCGTGCTGAATATCGTCATATTGGGGGAAATGTTTTGGTGTTTTATTCGCATTGACATGCTGCTGATGCAGCTTTTTCAAAGACACATCTACAAAATGCTCTTCAACATCCTTAATATGGATGTTGAATGCAGCATGAGTGGTAAGTGCGATCGAGAGCGTGTCGAGTGGATGTCGGGCTGTGTGCCCTCCTCAAGTAGTCCGAATCTCTCGCGCACTCCAGCACTCGAACCACTTCAATTCTGTAACACCCTATCGACAATCGCTCACTCACCTCACCGCTTATTAGCATTTCAAGTATCTCTGTCTTTTGTCTGAACAAATCACAGCTGATCGTCAAGTTGTTGGCTCATATTTACTGTACTACATCGCAGATATCACTGACTTTAGCTATGCATCACTGAAATCGCTTCTTCCACCTTAGAAAGAAGAGCATATCGAAAGCAAATAAGGTAATACAAAGACGAAATTTCATATCTTTGCTTAGATAACTCACAGCTATAATGAGCGTGACAAAACCACGTGTCAAGTTATGTTTTAACTGGAAATTTTCCCTTTCAGTTTTTTGCTGCTGAAAAGATCAGGCAATCAGGCAACAGGTCCCCTTTATTTTGTGGCTTGCCAGCACGACGATGTTTTCTTGCTCACGGAGGAAATACGTCTCTGCACAGGATTTTTCTGCTTTTCCCCTCCGACGTTCTGGCCAATCAGCGGAAAAATGACACCTTTGTCGCGTTTAGAAATTTCTTAGAGTCAGAACACCAAATTTCAGTCGTTTTTTTTGCGCTCATCAGTCGACACTACATTCCAAAATAAGTTTGTTTCATGCACTTACTCATAGTTCTTTGTCAGCTTTTTACAAATGGGAAAAACAATAGCAAAAATATTTATGGACATGCGACTAAAAAAGTGATCTAGAACACTATTTTTAATGATGCCGAATTTTTTGAAGTTATGAGGGAGGGGGAAGGAGGAGGCAACGACAGATCGCTGAAGAGTCGATAAATCGACTGCTCGGCTTTGATTACAATACAGCTCATCAACTTCATGCATCATATTTCATCAGTGATGGCCAGACTGTACCAACCAGTAGATGCTTATGTTCACTTGAGCACGAATTGCAGTAAACGAATCACACGCTCCTATTCACAAGAAGGGCACTGAACGAATGCCCGTGGATCCGCTTTCTGTGCCTTCTTTGTGATGAGGTCTTCTTGCCGCATTCGGGATGAACATCAGACGTGCCTTCAGTTGCACCACCACTTAATGTCACACGCATATAAAGCAGTCATTTCTTTCAACTGTTAAATAGCTATTCTTCTCTAACATTGAAATGACTCAGGCGATTGCTAATTATATACTGTGACGCTGCTCTTTTGTGATATTTCCGGTTGATACCAGCTCTCTTTGTGAGACTATTGTGAGATGTTTGTAAAATGCTGTCAAAAAAAGCACCTCACCCAGGTACTCATCTCGTTATTCTTTGCTTCCGTGAATAGTAAGACCAGAGATTGAAAAATTTCCGACGACGATTGAAGTATCTTCAGATGAAAGCGAAAAAGCGTGTAATTAAACGAAAGCAAAATGAGATTTGCGAGTTTCAATCGTTTTCGGAGTGGAACTCAAGCAAGAAACGAATAGAACAGGAGATGAATTCTGAGCCTTCCACTTTCGAGAATTTCAGTCGTATTTTTGTACATATCTGATCGCCAAAAGGCTAGAATATTGCTTGTTCTAGTCAAGTTTTAATGACCGCTCGCTTGTTCTCCTCTCATTCTCGGATCCGGTAGCTGGAGAGACAAAAAGAGCGTTTCGTTGGAAAGCGAATGTCGTTTGTTTAGAAATACTATATAATAGAGCCCGCATAAAAAATCGTATAAATTATATAGACAGAATTAAATCATACAACGAAGTAGGAAGAGGGTGTTAAGGAAATCAGAATGAAATAGATCACTCTTGGCTCCGCTTACAAGACGAACCCGTTTTCTAAAATGTCAGCCAGTGATGAAAGATGTGAAGTGGTACACCCATACATGAGGTGAATCATTCATTCTTAGAAGTCTATAAAAGTTGATCTCCTGTATCCGACCGTCGTACGTGCAACCCAACAGCTTTCAAACGGAGGCAGGTTTTTAGGCATTAGAAAGCAATCCTAGTTGGATTGGAGGTGGACGAACAAATAATGGTTCCAGTCAGGAAGGCTTCTTATAACTGTCGTAAAATTTCTGAACTCGACCTTCAACGATCCTAGAGGTGAAGCCGTTGGTTACATGAGCGGACATACAACTAGAGATAAAACATCCATATAATGTTCACAAATGCAAGTTAGGGAATCATCTAAGAACTAATAATGAGTAATTAGGTGAGGTAAAGGAATAGAGAGACGGAAAGGAATTTAGGAAGACGGGCGGGGAGGAGGAAGGAGTTTCGGTATTCAGAATTGATGGCCACATTCGATTAAAGGTCATTCGTGCTTTATTAATATTTAACAATTTGCAATTTAGCGCTCTTCAGAAATGCTTAAACTCTGAAAATTCTGATTTGAGTATTTCTTTCGAACCCTTATGCACAAGGCTGCAATTATGTTCTATTTGCTTTTGTTCATTCCACAGATAGTTGGTATAGGTGCTTGCAGTAGAAAACAAGCTTCAGCCATCTACGACAGGTAAGCACTCTAGAACAGCGATGTCCTTGATGCCCACATGGCCATTTCAGTGCCTTAAGCAGTGAAAACATTGGATGAGAAAATGAGTCGTTTCACATTTTTCGGCAATAACTCAAAGAGAGAGCAGTTTTTGCAGATGAAATTATCTGTCAGCAAGTAGCGTCGTTGAGGGAATTGGTGATGAGCATGAGCGGAAATTGATGATGAGGTGCATATAATTTGGCAACGAATAACCCTTTGCGATGCGAAATTTAGATAAATGAGTATGGCGCGGCGATTAGTGCAGCCAGCTGCTAGCAAAAACGACGCTATTCGTTGAGCATGACGGTGATCGCCCTCTAGAGGTTTGAGAATTTCCTCAACTTCATTCCTCACTTTCACTCAACAAGCCAATCATTCATATTATTACTCGCATCTTTTCATTAATTGCCAATGAAATGCCAACTAGCAACTAATCGCCTTATGCGTCGACTGCTAATTGCACATCGATATTCGCATACCTTATTGAGTCTGAAGTCAAATATAGTGCATTTAGCAGCAGAAAAATGTTGCTACTAGCGAAGGTATCTTTCAAGCCTTAAGTGAGCTATAGCTGTAGCATTCGATGAGCCAAAATTACATCTTTCAGCGACTCATTTTTGATCTCTCCTTCTCTCGATGTAATGGAAATATAAGAAGGGTGAGTGAGTATCATCTAAAGAAGGGATTCACGGATATCATTGTAGGAATGATTCGGCATAATAGATCTGTGTGCATACCACTTTGAGTTGTGCATTTACGCAGGGTGAGATCGCTGCAGGGGTTCTGCATTTGCCTATTGTACTCAAATGGAGCGATGCGAAATCGGACTCGAGACCAACTTCACGGGTTGCCATTTATTCGAGCATCGAACAATGGAAGCCCAAGTCTACGGTCAACGCTCTTCGATCGTTAATTTACCCGTTGCCCTCCGACCCTCTACAAGTTCACTCATAATTGAGCATATCTAATCCTCTCCTTCGACCCCCTCATCATTTCCACCACTCCGATGCGCTTTTGTCAACGTTTGGCCAACCAGAAATCCTTCCATTGAAGCGTATTCGAAACTTATTTAGTCCAAAACTAGATGGTACAACCGAACAAATTCGACTCTGCGATGAACCGTGGAATATTTATTACATGAGCACATAAAGCAACTACACAAAATTACTGCTGATGCCACAATTGTGAATGTTTTCTATTTTATCTCACAGCAATACTAAAAAGGATCATTCATACAAAGAGAGTAAAGCAAATTCTAATGCGCAAACATGAGTTTGTTGGCTGATGATAAAGAACATTAGTTTGTTGGCTGATGATAAAGAAATATGAGGAGCATAATTCGATAGATGTTGTCAGCGCCATCTTATAACTAACAGTAATAATTGCAACCACCATCACATATTACAATTACTTGACGCCAGTAACCTTAATGAAAATAGCCTTTATATATGCGTGTTTAGGAAATTTGGATGATTGCGATAGAGGTTCTTCAACAGGACAACAACAACCATATATATGGATTGCTGCCCGGTAGCTGTAATGTCAAAAAGATTTAGCGATAGAGTGTATTTCAGGTTCATTAGGGACATATTTCAAGCTCTTATGACATGGTCGGTTAGCACACCTCAAAGCAAATCGCGTGCTTACCACTCTCAACGAACATGCAATTAGCAGCTTATTGTTTCGAGCCTCATATAAGCTCCAGTGACGACCACTCAATACGACCGCCAATCCATGCCAAATATTTCTTTCATTCATGCACAACATATTCGTTTTGCACTCTCCATTTTAGTGCTTGTGTAAGAATTGAACTTTTCACATTTTAAAGCTGTATTGTTCATTTAGGTTCGAATGATCAATGGCTACGTTCAACCGATTCTTAGAAATATACTAACAGCGGAGTATTCATGAAATGAGCGTTAAAGGTCTCACTTGGAGCAAATGCAGAGACCTAGAGCAACAAGTACATGCAACAAGCTTGATGCTTTCGCGGTGACTCTTCTAGCATGCTGTTCAATGATTTCAAATTCATTTAACTGCTGACAAGTTAATGAAAGCAACTTACCTTAATTCAACAATTCACTTTTCCGTTAAAAAACTGATTGCAACTTCTGAATGCCATTTGTTTTTCGGGACATATTGGTGGATTTATTTTGTATATTCATGGTTGACATATGATGTACCTGCGCTAGTCATCTATAGCATCCTACATCTGATTTCATTTGATTATGACATCATTGAACATCTTGAAGAATAATTGACCTTTTATCAAATACACCGTCTTCTTCTACATCCCCCCCCCCCTCACTCCTACGGAGAATTGAAAGAGAATTTAGCAGTGAGGAAGATGATGAACGTTAGATCCACCAAGTTTGAGAGCAATCGTGAACAAAAGTGCAATTAGAAGCTAAGGTCCAAGTTGTTCTCGAAACATGAAAGCTCGTTTTTTCGCATTACTACCATTACAACACCGGCTAAGTATCAAAGCATCCGACCAACAATTTTTCATAGCCCGGGAACCATTTTCATTTCTGTCGGTGGCAGAGTCACCTGGTAGCTTCAGGATTTGGGAAGCTTTACTGAAAGAATGACTAGGAAGATGATGCTCACCACCTGTCAAAGCTTGTCGAAGTTCTTTTTTTGTTGGACTGTGGATGCGTGTTTCAACACAAACGACTGTAAAAGTGCATATGCTCATGCACATATACATCGACTCATGCATACTCAGGTACACACACAGACACAAACACATAACCATTTTATGTGGATGTCTTGCTGACCGTCATATTAAGTTTTTATGCAGTTGCTCGATGCCGATCCCAGCATTGTCCAGACGATATTGACTTAGACTGTGCGTATCGGTGTTTACTGATGGAAACCTTTCGCAGGAAGTAAAGTCTTTTGGCCCATATGACTGAAATAACTTTGCACTGGTTGATGCTTGTGATGATATTGAGTTGGATTCTGAGCCATTCACCATACTGATAGTTGAAAAGAGTGATAGAAGTGCACATTGTTCTAAGGTACGATAATCAATATTCGAAAGAGATCCTAATCAAAAACCTTTTCAGCCATCAGAAGTTACGGCTGCTCCACTTTTCAGAAAAATCTACTCACTCGAGATCAGTTTCATTTCTAGAAGTAATTTCATATCTCGTTTAATAGTTCGATGTGTCAAGAACATCTTTTATCGCTAAAATACCAATTTATGCGCTTCATCGAATCATAGCTGCCCCTATTAGATAATTGCATAATTCTATACTTCTATTGCCCTTCCTCAATGAAGTGTTTGCCTTGCAGTATCCTTATTTGTCCGGTAATTGAACTGACTACAATACTTGATGGAGTATCTAATCCAACAGACGCAATTTCTCTCCGCTGTCATTTCATTGAGACACAGTTCAAAGAGCATCCACTTCCGTTGTGGAATCCGTCAAATGATAGGTCTTTTATTTGATGTGTTTGCATGATGACATTCATAACGAAAAGATTGTCGACGCTCTTCTTTTGTCGCATTGAGAGTGCATGCTTCAACATATACAGCTGAGTAATCATAGTGAGAGCGCCTATGACCATATGCATATGCACAGACGCACAGACGCATACACAGTTGTGTCTATACATATATACGCATACAAGTAGGCAATCACACCTACACATATACACCCGTAACGCTGCTTATGCTAATAGAGGGATTGTTGGTGATGTCAAAGAACAACGAAATGATTAACCGTGTTCAGAAATGGTCTTCGGTTGTGTCCCAATACAGCAGGCATGATTTGAATGCGCTAGAGAAACTCTCGGTCTCTTCAAAAAGGGTCTGCATGCAATTAGAAGCGTATCATCATTCATCAAGACGATTTGCTGCAGTATTTTCAATTGTGTGCATCACAAGTATGTAGCGTAACATGCATTTGCTGAATACCGTGCATTTATCAATGCACATTTGCTAAGCATGGCTCATGCCGGTGAAGTGCGATCGTTTCCGGTGTCGTACATTGCCGCTTGCTTTACTGAAATGCAGATTCTCGCATGCGAATTGTTGCTCAGAAGCAGCCGTTTTATGTTCCAAAATTAATTGTTCCTACAGGAGCACATCCATATTGAAGAGGGAGAGATGGGGTTCGAGTAGAGAGGGTCGGATTTAAGATGCAGATGTGATCAAGTGTTTGCTGATATTTTCAGTTTTTAGACCCGTTGAGACTGTTTTTAGTCATCAAGAGGTTGTCATAAAATTGAAACCATATTCTTCAATATTTGATGATATTTGTGGAAGAAATTCATTAGCAATATTTATATATATGATTCATTAAAAATGTGATATAAATGTAATATATTATGCCGGAAAATCTTAGCAATGCCTCATCTCATGCTGAAAATTAGAGTTTTTGAGACGCGATGTGCGACTCTCATCTACGTTACCGGAACGAGCGATGGTTTTTGCCGCAGGTCGTTATCACTTTGATCTGATTTAAATGAACTCAAATTTCATGCTCCCTTCAACTTGTGGAAAACATCTTTGAGAGATTTCCAGGTTTTCCCTATGAAACACATGGTCTTCTTGTGCACTTTTACGTTCACATGACGTTTTTGCTCGAGCAGGACAAATCGAGCAGCGCCGGTGGTGGTTTTTTTCGGTTTATAGAACTTTGTCAATTTATGACTAGTAATAGGAAACTTTACCGACTTTACCAATAAGCAGTATATAAATGGTTTCGCTGAGTGTGTGGTGCAAATTGTTCTAATTTTTTTCCGTGAAGCAATTAGTCGTTGATGCTCTGCACTTATTGAGTCTCTATGAGGATGCCGCTCAACAATATGGTAGAAAGGGCATTTATTGTATGTAAGACTTGAAACTGTGTGAAGAACGTCACAAGAAAGAGGATCCATTAGTGTCATGGAGGTCAGCGTCCACACTAAACCAATTGCGGTCCACATAAATGGACATAGTGAGTGCATACCGCTGCCGGATGTTGGCTTCCGTATGCAAACCTCTCTGTTGTTTCTGGTTGTTGTTCTTTCATTTCCATAGTGGTATACATCTCATTCATGGAATAGCTTGTAGAAACCGTTTGTGACTTGAAAATGACTAACAGGTTCCGAGTGATTTCAAGAGCGTAACATTTGCTGTGTGCAGTGGTCCTCGGTACTGCGAAAGTCGGCAAATCTGCAAGCCTTTTAGTCATGAGTGATCGAACGGGGCCTCAGGGAAATGTTTCGTTTCAGTGCTGATACTTGATGCCAAAAGAGCATCTTGTTGAAGAAACGATATTTACCTTTCCCATATTTGAAACGTCAGTCAACGAAGCATATTCGCGACGTTGCTGCAATTTACTCTCACATATTTGGCTCACCTTGTCAGCCATTTTCATCTTTTATCAAATAGAAAGTTTTCAACATTCAGTTGCCTCTGCTTCAGACGTCTGCAGTGCTGCTAAAAGAAGTTATTAAAGCCGTGATAAGTCGTGATTAACTGTGACAAGTTCTCACGCACCACACTGATCGTTAAAACGCGTCATATAGACCGTTCTTTGTGAGATCCTCCCTAAAAATGACGCTAGTCGAGTTGTTAGTTATTGGTCGGCAGTTTACAAAGACCCGTGCTGAAAAGTCGGAGCAACCAGCAATAGGGAAATTTTTTATTACTTATCCATATATATGTGAGATCGATATCAGAGAGTATTTGCAATAAGGATCGGAAGTTGCAATGAAAAGAGGCGCATTTTCTGAGGGCTTCCATCGGTTTTTGTTGTGGCATTTAATTTCGCAATGAAGTAAAGAAAGCTGCAACTTACGATGACGGTTTGTGCGGAAAATGGCGCGAGAAGAGCGAGTGTTCTTAATGATTTATTAGGTTCTCTCGGAGGGTTGCAATCCCAATTCCACAATTTTGATGATTGCGCAACGACGACGCCCGTATACGGTAGTGTATTGGCTACGCAAATCCGAGCGCATCATTGCGTTCACTCATCGTCGTCCACAAATCGCATTCTCTTTCTGAGAGATAATTCTGCATGAATGCAACTCGCATCGTTTAATAATTGGTGCAGTAGATTGAATGTGAGCATTTTAACAGTCTGACAAATCACTGCAGTTGAATTGTAAATTTTGAGATATTTTATGAGGCATTTTGGCATTATGCACTAATGCTTGGAATTGATACTATTGGCCAAGGATGATCGCACTTTTACTCTGCTAATTGCCACAAAATTTTATAAGAAAATCTTTTATTTGGCTGAAATCTTTATCACTGACTTACGCTTCAAATCTGAATGAGACTCATCATTCCCTCATCGAATTTCATCATTATATCATTGTTAAAGTTTGTTGGAGAAACTCGTACATTAATATTTCTTCTATAATTACATTAGATAGAATGAACATAAATTTATAAGAAATCAATTCTTTCACTGTTTATTTCTGCCCGAACAATTTTTTTGCTTCGAAGAATTTTTGGATTTCAAAGACTTTAAAGATTTTTCAGAATGGATTTCGATAAATATGTGCCACATGCAACTGCTTCGACAATATCGCGCTCAGTTCAATTATTGAGATGTTGCAACATTTGAGGGCATTGAAAGCTGGTCTCTTAACAGAGTAATCGAGCCTATAAGTGAAAGCTGTGCTGTTTCGCTGAAAGAACCAATTGTCGCAGCTAATGGAAAAGGCCGGAAGAAGCAAAAGCTACAACCTGTTAGGAGTTGGCTGTGCTCGTACATCCAGAAACTTATGACAATGCGCATCCTATGCGAACAGTTGAGTTCCAGTTCTAGACGTTGTTTGATGCTCAAAGCTGATCTCTGATCTGTACCCCATAGCACTAGTCACTGCTATTTGATGCTCCAATGAAATCATCGCCTTTGATATAAAATTATTTGATCATTATATTTTCTAGGTGAGTACTCACCATTGTTCACCGCATTTGAGAACTATCTGTTCACTAATCTTTTATAAGTTTGTTCACCAACTAAGTCTCGAGACAAATAAAGTCATCAATTAGTGGTTTCGACAGCGTTTGAACTATTCTCACTGTGTAGTTTTTTCAGAGTGCACGGCAATTTATAGGTCTCTGGAATGAGAGCATTCCATCCGATGAAACAAATATGATGTTCATCTTTTTAGAAAGTCGATCTCGCAGAGAGTCAATCAAATTGCGATTTTTTGCTTTCAGGTTGGTCGCTCTTAATCCGAAAATTTGCTGCTTTGCACTCCACTAATGCGGATTATAATTAGCACATATTTGACTCATGCGAAGGTCACATTGCAGGGTACGATGCCTTCACATCACTATACCAACCCATTCGGATTTATAAATATATTTCGAGTGTGCTCGTTGAAAGTCAACGAGTACTGCAAATTGAGCACAGCTTCCTTTGCAATATTACTGCAGAAGAAGTTAAAATCATCGCTGATGTATGGCACTTATTTTATTGAAATAATGCGTAGAGGCAGTGGCTCTATGAAAGTGCAGCTGCACTGGATTACAGTGGCTTTTAAGCGTTGCAAAAGACGTGAATCCAGAGAGCTGAAATCGGCTTCGGCGACTCAACGAGGTGGCGGCAGGCGCGATTCAACGGCTCAATTAAGGGATTTCTTCAATGGGATGATGCGATTTACCTCTAAAATGCGGTTATCCAATCGCTGCGCGGAATGGACACGTTTAGTATGCAATCGTACGGCACCCAACTAACTTAGGCAGCCACTTCAGTGCTCGTCCTATCTCACTTTACGAAACTTCATGTGGACGAATAAATTTCGCATGGAGTTTTGATGCATTTGATTGCTCGTTCTCAGATATAAATTAGTCGAAAACTTTCCCGCATACGTCAAATTGGAAGTGCTCTCTTATTGCTCAGTAGTTTTGAAGTAGCAATTATATTGGTAGAATTTTGCTGCACACACTCAATACGATGTCGTGCGTTAAACTCACTACAGATGTGGGGATACAGCCACAAATGGAAAAGAGAATTGAAGGAGAAAGGGGGGGGGGGAGGGGGGTGAAAATTTTGGAGAAGAGATGATGATAGCGCAAGAGCTGAGTTTCTCTGTCTCGGAGTCGGCTTTGAAAATGGCGCTGCGCTTCATTTTTTCGAAAAATTGGCTAACATAGACCCCAAAAATTCTTTCACGCTTCTCCCAGGTCCCTTTTTGCTGGAACTGCCTTGCTTGCTTTGGCCAGTGCAAAGATGCTTCTTCTTTTTCCGAAAGCTGTAGCTTTTTGGATCTTGCAGTGTCGCCTTCCTTGTTCGAAGTCTCTGGAATAGGAATTCTTAGTGGACAACATTCACAAAATGATTCATTAGGGATTCGAAACTGAACTGTTGAAGTGAAAATTTTCAAAGTTCTAGAACAGTGGAGATATGAAACGATGGAATTTGTGAAAAGTTGTGGTGCTTAGGTGGGGTGCATTTAGGGAGTGCCCCCCGCGGGGGGACGTAATGGCTCTGACCTGTGGCTAATTGGTGTGCATGTTCGGCGTGTTCGCAGGAAGCGAGCAACAATGTCCGCCAGCGTGTCGCCCTCTAATTAGCCGCGCTGACGGTCACTTCAACACGACGCCGCTCACCCTCTGACATTCTGCCACATGGCTATCGCACTCCCCGTTCTCCTTTTACCAATCCCAAATGCCGCTATCCATAAATTCTTCGAAGTAAGTCGGAGTATGAGCAGTAATCCTAGAAAGAGATTAAGAAACAGTCAATAATTTGATGTGGAGTTCAGTACACTTTTATCGCGCTCTAAATCTTAAAGCTGCTGATGCGTGTCTTCTCTTTCTGCACGTTAGGATGTCAATCAAATTGCTTTCGTTGTGAATGATGATGATTTTGAGCTAGACAATGCTTCATGATAATTTAAAACATGCCTCAAGAGATGTGCTTGCTGGCATTATGGAATACGAGGTATGAAAATAGAAATCCGTCTTCTTTCTAACAATGTAGCGCAAGCATTAAAATGCTAAGAATTATAACAGTATGAGAGTGTGAAATGACTTAACTGACAGATTTAATATATTTTGGTTGGAGGCTACATTTAAAGCGAAAGTCAACGTCTCGATGCTCGCCTTATTATTATTTTCATAGGCGCAGCTCAGATTATTCTCTTCCTCCGTGTTTTGCCACAAACATTAATTTCGTTCCTATTAGCAGCATTATAATTACTTATGCATCTCTATAAAAGTGATTCTCCTTGAGGAAGTGTTACACTAATATTGTTCCATTTTCTGCTTTCGAATTCCCTACTGCCGTCATCTTTTCCTCTACCTTTTTTGCAATGACGTTTATGAAGAGAATAAGCTTAATGCTGTGAAAAATTTCGATGTTGTTCAGACACTAAAAACCATTTGCAAGCGTTGCCAAACATTTTTCTCATTGAATGGAAGTAAAAACGCGCTGAATAGACGACATTGCTCGCTGTTGTTAATGCAGCTGGAGCCAAAACAGTAGATTAGCTTGTCTGGATGCATTGTGAGAGGATGGCAAATTGCATCGCAAGAACTCATAATAAATAGTGAAGTCCACTGCAGTTTTCTTAGTTTTATTTATGCTCTGTGAGCTTTATCCTTGAACGCATTGCATCATCACGGTGACTAGATGACTACAATGAAAGATTAGGCGCCCTCAAAATGTTTCCAGCATGTTCGGTACTCTTATGAAGTTGAATGCATCCCCGTGATGGTACTTAATTTGCACAAGAATAAATACTGTGAATGGAGTCTCTCGAAGTTGGTTCGATATTTGCACAAAGAAAATAATATTCACAAAGATATTGCGTTGTAATGAGTGAGCAATAGAACGAGTGCTCATTTAAAGGCCTTCGTTGATGCTCCCACATTTCACATATGCTGCACATCATTAGACAACGATGTAGCAATCAACAGAAATTGGACCAAGGAAGCTAGTAATGATGAGGCGAGTAAAGCTCTATGACGAAGATGAATACCTTATGTGCACCTCGTAGATTGGCTGTTTGAGAAAGCATGCCCACCACCTGAGAACGGCAAATGCGACTCACCTCTGAAGGCCTGGAAAAGAGGAAATTAGGGTTTTTTCAGGTTGATTTTAGACAGTGAATGTTAATAATGGCGATCGATGTTCATAACGTGACGGAAATCGAAGGGAATGGAAGAGCGATGAGGTAAAACGGTCGCAAATGAATGACGCTGAAAAAGCTTTCGACCTCGAATGGTGGCCATCGAAAAAAGGACATCCTCAGCAGACGCATACTTAACTGGTTATTGCGATGAGCAAGACGTTGATACAAAAAAGTGACGTTTCGTTTGGTAGCACTGTCCTTGTTGCGGTGTCGATTCGTAACCTCTCCACTGAATGCCATTTTTTGCATTTCAATTTGCTAAACGACACTTTAGCTGCTATTTTCAGGTTTATCAGCATATTATTGCTCGAATTTTATTTATTGTACGGCTTCCAAGTTTAGAATTTTTTACGCATTTCGAGAGCACAATTTTGAAAGGACAACAAGAGAAATTCAACAATCTGAATGGTGACATTTATAAATCTAATAAGCCCAAATTTCCTCGTATTTTCTGGTTGCACCTTCCGTACCCTATATGTTACATCCTTATTCGATTGCAAATATTGGGAGTTTTCTAACATTTATGGAGAAATATTTATGCTTTATGCCACAAATGATGTGTTCCCCTTTTGAGCGATTTAATGAAGCAATCGAATGTGAGACTGCGAAAATGTTCATTCGAAATGTTTCTGAAGGCCACAGGCGAGCAAAATTGACGTCACTGGATCCTCATTGATTGCATCAAGCGAGAACTGATTTTTCAGTGGAAAAAATGAAATCATCTTGAGGATGGCTTGACACATGTCGCTGTGACTCTCTCTCATCGAGTTTTTTGCATCTGAGCCGAAGAAATAAACATTTTGCTGAACATAATAACTGCCTCTTCACAGCCAATAATATACCTCAATTCAAGCTGTGATCACTTAAGTTCAATGTAGTTACAGTGAATTTATTGCTTGCGTTTTCAATCCCCAAGAAATATCACATGTGACTACTTGCCGTCATCGAATGCTATATGAGCAAATATGTTTTCTTTGGTTATTGCAATGAACCTTTTGCAATTGCATATTTCAATTGAAATATCCTCCATTAATCATATGTATTTTGTGAAAACGCAGAGATTTGACGAGCGGAGATTTTCTGCACACAAAGATTGAAATCAATACTTAACAGCCAAATGCTCTCTCCCAATCATTCCCTACTACTCGCGCTTGCTCATCATTAGTGGCGGTGATATCACTGCTGCTTTGGTAGGGTTATATGTCTTTCAACAACACATTTCAATGTTGAGATACAGAAAAGTGATAAAGCAATAATATTTTGTGCTGTAAAAGTTCCAATCTATTGCCATTAATTAGCATTACCGTCGAGCGTTCAAAAGTGGTGATAATCTTTTTTCTTACGAGCAATATGGTTGGCTGCTCTGTGAGTGCAACACGATTAGGCGTCTCTCTTGACGCGATAATTATTTATTACTCTCGCGGGCAATCCCCTCAAAAAGATTACTGTACTTGACAACCAAGCCGAAACGGCGAGTCGACGAATGCAGTCAGTCAAGACGATCGGTGTTCGGTCATTGAGTGAAACACTTCCGGGCGAGTATCACGCAAAGTGTATCGATGTTTACCATATGAGTCAATTCAAGTGAGCGACACCATACTCTCGAACACTTGCCAACTCATGTAACCAATATCCTTCTGAAAAAGAAAGTCCGTTGCTTGCTAAGAGAGCTCAACTTGCGATTCACTTTCACGTTCATAAAGTAGAATATTTCTTCTACATCCGAACAATAACACGTCGATGCAGTCAAATACGCCGTTCAGTGATGTGCCACGCCGATCTTTACTTCATATGACTGCCTCTGAGATCTTTGATCCCTCTGGCATATGAAAAAGCATGTAGCGTCAGAACGATTCTGAAATTGTTTATCACAGTGCGACCAGAAATACACTAGCGACCGAGAAATAAGTCAAAATAACAGCGTTGAGCTGTTATATCCGAGAATTGTGTGAATTTCTCTGAGGCATTCGGATGTAATAAATCCTTCAGAGCAATATGCTTCTTTGAACTCTCAATCGTTGCACCACTCACATTAGAAACAAACAGCCGTAAATATCACTGCTTGTCGGTTTATTCTAAATATGCATTATTGCCTTTAAATAATAAAATCTTCTGCGGAAATTGCTTACGAAAATCGATGTAATGCTTTGTATGAGGCGATGTATTTAAATGCTATCGCCGCTGACACTCACTTGGGTATAATAGCTTGGAGATGATGATTTGCGACGTACTTATTTGATCAAACAGACGTGACCAAGGTGTGTATCCGTTAGTGCGGTAGTCAGAAGGAGGTATTACTGTAGTGACAAAATGTTTGCGAACAACTGTGAAGATGTTTGCCGTAAGCGGGTGTCGTGTTGAGTGGAGCAACGGAATAATATAGCGAAATCGGCTCGAAAACGTCGCAAATATTGACTGAGTTGTTATCGATCCGAGCAAAAGACAGCGAGAACATCGGGTGCACTTCACCAGCTGCACCCCTATTATTCCCCCTCCCCCCAAGACCTACATACAAAAACGTGTTTGCTCGTCCTACAACCAAAACATTTTTGGCCTTTGAAATTCTTGCCTTAAGAAGAGCTTTTTGCTTGTTTCATCTCCTTCTTGCGATCAGCAAGCATTTATTCAATTCGAGGGGAAGGGGGGGGGGGGGAACGGCCGATGATTTTAATGCAGAAGACGAATTGACGACCAGCCGGATGCAATGACCTCAAGCCGACACAATACCGGAAGGCAATATGCAGTTATTATTATTGCGCACCATATACTGCAGGCACCCCGCTGAGTACTTGTTGGTTATTACTTAGGCTTTCGACTATAGCGTCGCCTCGTCCTGCTTGATTTTCTGGCGCTGCCAACGAATGCTGCTCATTAGAAACTGGCCATCTGAAGTGATGACTGCAATGGCGATAGGAGAAATTGCCTTAAATCATAATCGACTTCATTGGCAGTGAAATGTGGGATTTCAGCTTTTTCATCTCAGAGTGCTTTAGCATTTTGTTGGCATAATTCCACATAACCCAACAGCAAAATCTTTGACGGCGAGAAAATATCGCTGACAAATATGAGAGGAATATCAATTTTAGAGAAGGCCTGGGTGCCAACGAACTGCAAAAATCTGGTGCAGTCGCAAATTTGAAGTGGGCGACGGATGAGCGAAAGGGGGGAGGGGGGGGGGG
>JAARMF010000367.1:6346-56882 GCA_022844705.1 Toxascaris leonina | reverse complement strand
GGGGGCTCGATGAGGCTGCGAAAAGTTTGCCATTGAATGTTAACTCGGAGTCGCAAAGCTCACAATGAGTATTCTGTTGCAAAATCGTTCAATGATTAGTCAAAGTGTTAAGAAGCAAACGGAGCAACTGCTGTTGAGATAATCAGCATGGTAGCACGAATAATATATAGGACTTATACATTGCTAGCTCACATTTTTCCTCTATCCTTATTCGAGGAATTTTCGCAACATGCCCCCCTTACTTTTTCCTTAAAGATGTGGAAATCCGTTCAACGGTTATTTTTAGATTTAATCTTTTTGAAAAGGGAAAACACAACATAGAGCAAAGTCTAGGCTGTGAGTTGCAGCTTTCTGCAGTGTGTTGAGCTTTCGATTTTGTGCGGTATACCAAACGGCATTTTTTGTTGAATCAGATGCGCACATGAGGCGCCGCTTTGTGTGAACAGACACCCCTTTCGCCTTTCCAGCTCTCTCTCTCCATCTGCATTTGAAAGTCACAGCATGTCATCTCATCTCATTCACAATAGCTTTAACCATTCGAAAATAATGAGCTTCATTAAATACCAAGATGGTTTACATCATCGTTGCCAGACATATATCATTATAGATTTATATTCTCTTAGAAGGCACCAGTGACAAATAAAAGCGTAAACCATAAATTCAAAGGTGACATCAATTCAGCGTTGTAGACGAAGCAGGTCCTCTATTGCATTGCGGAATTATTGCTCCGTTTTAAGCACCACAACTCACTTTAAAGCCATAAAGCTTAAAGCTTCCTCTCAAGAAGCTGATAAGTACTCTCCGCGCCTCATTTCAATCTGAAGACGTCGTCTGCATAGTTCTCGAAAGGCGCTGCTTGCATTGTATTTCGCTCACTATTTGTTTTCCGTTGCGACAATAGACAATGGCTCATTTGATTAGACGGAAACAACAATAAAAAAGTAGAGAGGTGAAAAGGGAGTACGAGTTGGAACAACGAACGGATGTGAGTTGGCGCAAATGTAATAGGATTACAAAAGGATGCTCGTGAAAGCGATTGCAGGCATAGTGCGGAACATGTTCTTTCGTTCTCAACTGCGGAATGCACTCGTCGCACTATCGATGATTTCTGAAATAGCTTAAAAAATGACGAGCATCGATGAAAGTTTCTCTTGGCCTATGCTTGTAATAAGTAAAAAATTCAGACGATATTGGTATAAGATATGAGATGCCCATGCTTCTCACCTAAGCAACCTATAGTTACTTGAATTTTTCTGATATCGTGTTTAATTACTTTCACTTTACATTCAGCTTTATCTTGTAGCTCGCCTTTCATATCCCAACATCGCATTTTACGATGGACCCCTTTCGTTTTATAATACCCACCTATGGTGCAGTCGCCATGTGAGCTGAAACTTCCACGCTTATGTTTGTGCGGGGAAGAACTGCGCTCAACTGTGTTGCTCCGAAAAACCAGCTTTGACAACACACCTCCAATCATGCAGATTGTTTGTTTGTGCGCACAATTGGCAGGCTTGACTTGGTTGACTATGGGAATGTCCCCTGAAAGGAATGGATGCGATGCCCTCAAAGTTATATAGGATTAGGCTATGCGATGCACTCAACCGACGCTGACGTGAGCAAGCCATCACCATAAGAACATGTGTGACAGTTCATCTTGCCGCAAGCAAAACTCTCATCGCAGGTGGTTTCACAGGCTTCGGCTGCACATCACGAAATTGAACATTGCAGTGGTGGTTCATGTTGATACCTTAATGACGTCTGCATGTCATTTCCGGAAATATTTTGCCGTGTGCGAATCCTTTGATTCGCATAAGACAGTCTTCAGGGGAAATGTTGTTGACGAATTGCTATTAGAGTGGTCGATTTTTAATTATTAGAAATATCCCAAACTCGTTCTCTTGCCATTACTAACGTCATTACTAACGTTACAACGCTGTTCCCGCATTTTTTAAGACATTTTCCCAAGGCAGTGATAGGTGTTGTTCGAAACTTCTCCTTGGAAAGAACCGACTGCGATCACCGGCATGTATCTCAATTACTAGCAGTTGTGAAAAGGGTCACATTTTTTGGCGAACCTATTGACTCAAATGCGCTTGATAGGGCAGATCAATGAAGTAACTAGCTTCGTTTTTCATCAGTAAATTTCATGGATAAAAGGTTTATTTGGAGAAGGCGAGGAAGGGAGGGGAGAGTAGCGTGTTGGAATGAAGCTGTCAAGAGTAGGCAAAGTGAGGCGTCTATATTGCTAAATTGGCGAGCACATGAAGGGATTGGAAAGGGTTGCGTGTTCAACGTGAGGCGTGCATGGCTAACAAGGGTGTCGATGTGGGAAGCAACAACCAAGCGGTACTCGGTGATGCCGCACACCTTTGGCTAGCCGACAGACAGCTCGGCGTCCTCGATCGCATCGACAGCTTTCCCATTGAAAGCCGACGATCGCGTGCCGATCGCCTTAAAGCTAACAACACTCATATCGTAATCGAGATTCAAAGCTGCCGCTACATACCCTACTCAGTACAAAGTGCCGCTTTCCTGTCTTAAACGTTTGCCGGCTTCACCTTTCTGCTTCTTTCTTCTAAACTTATCTCACAAAATTTCCTTCAGGTTTGTCAACATGGCAACTTCAAGCACTTCTAGAGACTGATGAGTAGCCCGGAGCTTCGCTTTTTATTTCCTATGCTTATCTTTTTAAGCAGATTTTTTCTTACAATAATAATCGATAGAAGTGGTGAGGCATCCTAGAAAGGCAGAGACAGTATGCGTTTTTTGCATTTTGTCTATCTGACCACCTTTGCTTTTATCACGAAAAAGTAACAAAGCGCACGCAACCAACGTCTTCGTTTATAGCTGAATGATTGTTCATAGAAATCCCATACAGTGGAAATATAAAAGGCGTAAATAGGGGTCATGCTATAGATTTCGGTTTCTGACTCCATTTTTTTTTTTTGAATTTAAGAATCAATAACTCATCGAAATACTTTCGCCTGTCAAGTGCAGTTGAAAGTATGTAAACCTTGCAGGCTTGCGTGCTTCTCCAATTGTTTTTTCTCATGCGAAATGCATTTTCGCATCGGTTTTAATTGCATTTCTTGCACTGTTCACGACTAAGCCCCATAAACCCCATATATCAAGTTCTATCGAGGCGACAGCGATCATATTTGCTCATTGATGCTCATTTCACTGATGATCCATTCCGAAGCCAAACTGCATCATTTTCCAGCATTCAAATCATAATCTCTGCACTATTTATTCAACAGAGTGCTATTACATTTGTTTTGTGAACATTGTTGAAATATTTAAATACTTGGATGACGTTGTCTCAGAGAAGTTCAGAGTTGGAGCGAAGTTGTGGCGATGGGTGAGGTGTGCTTTCGGTGAGCGGTAGCGTACATTGTTAGCAGAGGTGTCAATTGAGCCGAGTGGTTGTTGCCGGCTTTGTTGGCACAGTTTGCGTGTGTTTGCCTGTACACGACAAGTGATGATCATCTTGTATAGATGGAGCAATGGCTGCGTCCGAGCGATACATTGGCATAAGCTAGCTGCTCGTTGCCTTCAGTACAACCCAATGCAGCATCCCCTCTGTATTTCACTTATGCTATGAACCACCGCCAACACAACCGGTAACATGATACATCAGAGCGGCTCATCCCGCTTGACTCACTTTCTTATGTCCTACAAAATATACAAAAAACCATGCAACAAACATCATCTTCTCTTTACTTCTATCAACTGAATTTTCCAGTTTGAAAATCCAAGAAGTCTCAGAACGAAAAATAAGAATGTCGCTGATGTGAGGAGAGATTGGATTAATGACAAGGAAAAGATCACTTTGTTCAGGAAGTAATGTTCAAAGGTAGCATCACTGGGAACATTATCTTGCAAATTATCTTATTTGGGAAGGGAGGAAAGGCTGCTGGGAGTGGGAGGAGAAAATATACAAAATCCTCACATGCATCATTTGAAGCACGAAGAGAAATTTCTGGCTGAATGTAGTCGAATTTAAAAAAAAAAAAACAATTTAACACCGTTCTACCATTCTCTGAGGCTCAGTCCCAGAAGTTTCTCCTCGAGATCTTTTCATGCGCCGATCTTCGATGTATACGGAAAAGGCTAAAGTGTACAGTGTGATAATCGATGGACATACGAATTCATAGGTCGAAATGCTGAAAAATAGATTCGAACTGCAGAATGGATTTGCCCCACTTAGAATCATTGGAATTTTGCTGATGGAAGAGAACATCCGTTATCATCAGCCGACACAAGCAGAGTACTATCCACACGACCATTTTCATGGTGTAAAAGTCTTCATATTTTTATGGCTTTATAGAATGAAAGCACGGTTGGCGCAACAATTCAAACAACTAAATTATAGTACTACTTTGATAAATCCAAACAGTATCGCTTTTCATCAGTTTTGAGCCATGAAAGTGGTTCTTCACAGAATCTTTTTTCTGGTACTATTTTTATTTCATTCTATTTCCCTCGTCGGTTTCAATAGATGAACAAATTTAAATGATCGATTTTATGAATGAATAAATCTTTCTTTCATATTCATAACTATATGACAGCTAAACATTTCCGCTTAATTTTTCGTTGTTTTCCATTATATGCAATATGATCCGAGTGTGTCGCTTAGGTCGATGCATTCACATAAGCATCGTATTGCAGCTGATTCATCAATTATTTTAAATGAGCGAAGAATCACTCCATACAATCTGAAGGGATTATTTCAGTTTCTTTTGATGCTTACACTACTATCTCTGCAAGGTTCTCTACTAAAAAAAGAAAAGATTGTAACTGCAATGTGGAATAGTTGCAATCCACAACAACCGATGCCACTCTGTGCTTTCTCTTTATCCATGCGTAAGCATCGAGATTGCTTCATCCCAACAGACAAAAGCCTCTAATCACTGTGGTACGGGTAAAGAAAACCGCCCGCTTGTTCACCTCCTTTACTGACCAATGAGATATGGCTAACAAAGTGATAGCAATCTTTGCTTTGCTAATGAGTAATAAAAATCTCAAATAGATTGCAAGCAATGTGATCCTGTAAAAGGCTTCTCTGAAAAGCCGCTCTAAAGGTTACTTGAAGTAAGCCGTTGTTGACGTTAGGAGGAATGACTAGCTAGGCGGGAAAATAGCAAAAGGAAAAATGTCATACAAGCAGAACGTTTGTAACTTCTTTTAAAAAAATATATCGATTCATGCAATTGAAGCTTGTGCTATCAAAATGTGATGTACAGAAGTTACCACTACTTGGATTTTATGAGTAATTCATTTTTCTCTTCGTAGGATGAGGAAGGGGTGAAGGGATGTTTCACATCAGACGCATCTATTACAATACTTGAGAACTCATAAGGATCCTGGTGAAACAAGAAGGCTGATCGCTAGGTGAGACGATGCTTGGAAAGGCAAAATGCGCGAAAGTGAACGACAAAGAGTTTTTGCGTACGTCTGATTTATGTATTTACATTGGATGGTTCGTTCGAAGGTCATTCCCATTTCGTGTGCAGCAGATAATTCTCGCACTCACTGTAGCAGTACGAGAGGCACATCACTGAAACCTGTTAAATAACTATTCGCAGAAAGACCGTAGATGAGCCTTTGTAGAAGTAGAACTTGTCTGAAAAAATTATTACTGCATTCATAGCACGTTTATGCTGATTTTGTTCTAAGGCCTCTGAATCACTTATATTAGAGAAGCGGTGAAAAAATTTCAGTAACTGTGGTCTGTAATGATGGTGAATGAAACAACAATCCGTTGTTCCCATTTGGAGAAGCAGTAGCCTCATATCGTTTCAAATTTGCGAATGAATGGAATAATTTGAAAGACAAAGGAAAAGCAAGGAAGTAAGAAAGCATCTATTAAGTTTCTAGAAGATTTCGTCAGTGCAAACCTGTCGTTGTACGTGTGAGACTTCTCTGAAAGTAGTAGTGCATATTTGTTAATCATCCTTTCTCTCATTCAATATGTTATGGCCACTGTAGAATTGCTACAAATGCAGTGCTATGCCCAAGGTTCTAATCGACTACGGTGCTTAACACGATAAAAAAGCACGAGTCGCGGGTTGTCTATCAAAGACAGTATTCATTCAGCTAATTTGTCAGGGTGAAATCCATATGGGCAAATAAAAAACTTGACATCAGTTCTTTTGAGTATTCCTCCTCATCAATGAGCCTCGTCGCTTTCAACTGGTTCACTAACATAAAAATCAATAGCGATCAGCTTGTTTTTTTTTAAGGCGACGTATCACCGATTGAGTATTTCTTTTGATCAGCACAAAGGATCATTCGAATGGAACCGGTATTAACGATTAAGTGCCACTTCAAAACACTCGGCTTCTCCGCATTTTTGTACTCTATTGTATTCCACAATAGAGGAATTGGAAAAGTTGTTAAGAAGTCAATATGCAGAATCCTTTTCCACCGAATGAATTATATCATCTCATTCATTAGCCATAAATGTGCAAATATCTCGTTAATCACCTCTTTTTGATGAACATGCAAATTTATCTCCAACTAGCTCAAGCTCAACAACTTTATGTTGAAACATTCGAGTTGTTAGCACACTGCTAATGCTAGTGAAGAACCGCAGACATGTTGAATGACAGTGCCGTATACCATTACCAACGTTACTGCACCGCTCTGTCTATCTCATTACCTTCATCCTTTACATCTGCACAAACCAATCCGTCACTCATGTATGCAGCAATAAGTTTTTTCTTTGATTGCACGATGCAGCTGTTTGTGAGCAAATGCACAAGTCTGAGACAAGTTTGCAATTACTCAGTGCTGAATAACCTATTACCGCAGGTTGATTACACCCTTTCATCATAGAAGTTATTAAAGGAAGAGAATGCTTCGAGAATCATAGAAAGCACCAAAAACAACTATCTTCTGAGGTCGGAACAGATCACTTTTTCGATATCCCATGCCAGCAATCAAGAAGATTGATTGAGGGATATTATTCACTAACGGGAATTGCCTGCTTTAACGCTAATAATGAAGTGGAACTTTATTCGGAAATTTACTTGTAATTAAAGAGAATTGGTGAAAACAATGATGAAAAAACGCAGAACTTTGGAACAAGCAACGAATACACACCTATGTTCATATATAACATGTACAATCCATTATAAGTCATCTCATAAAGATAATCAATTTATGCACACAATAAAGCTTTTTACCAAAGACCTGCAAGAGAAACGTTGAAAGCGGCGAGCTGCTTGATGCATCCACAAGCTTATTCGCTTTTTATTTCTTGGGCTTGCGTTGAATCATGTAGCAAAGGCGCTATCAATTCAAGGAAACTAGGAGAGAATGAAGCGATAGACCAGACGAATCTGTCAAAATCCATGAAAAATGCTCGAACTTTTAGCAAGTGATGCATGAAGCGAATTTTTTCAACAAGACTGGTTTTCACGCTTTGAAAAATGGCAACAAGTACTTTTCATTGTCGCTCTAAAAGGCTGAAGATGCGTGAAGAGATTTACACTCTCACCAGCAAATAGCTATCACATCGACTGAAAACGAAACAAGAGCACGCGTAATGACAATAAATAGCGTTGAGGAGTTATATACCCTTAGAGGCATCTGTTCAGCATTGCATTGAGTCGAGAATTTCATATTGCTTAGCAACCCGCACTTTCGATTAGCTCACGCTCAAAAACTATCAGTTGCTAGTAACAAAATCAACGACACGCAATGTCGATGGGGCTATAAAACATTTCCTAAAGAAGCCCAACATTCTTAATGAATGAATGACCACTTTTCAGTACAAGCTGCTATTATTGAGCAATGCGCTTCTCTACTCTACGAAGATACTCAAATGCGAAGGAAAAATATGAAATTCTCAAAATCCACATCATGCTACGCCAAGACGCTCATCAGCCACATTGCCACCGCATCTGCCCGCAGAGGTTGTCCCACGCCAAGTAGTATGGTCTCAAGCTCGGGTCACTACTAAACAAAACAATGAAAGATTGCATCACTCCATCAATCTTATGGCTGAAACAAGACGGCTAACAATTCCCCTCGAAATCCTGCACCAACTTTTGCATCAAGCAATTTCTTATTTGAAAGATGTCTGTTTATGAGGCTGGCATAAACAACTAATTTACGGATGAGGCTAACTGCCGCCCAAAGATGAAAACAAACCACTAATACCTTATAAAGGCGTGAGGATAAACTAAACCGGCTGATGTGACTGCAAGAAGGATTGCTGTCTTATGGGGCTTTGCGTTCTCGGCTGGAACATGATGAGAAAAAAGAAAAATTCCCTCACATAGACTGCATATGTTGAAGCGGGATGTTCATATGTGATTCGACGCCGTTGAGTGTTGCGTACTGCAGCCGAGGGTCGTGTGTTTGCGGAGGCAAGTACATATTCATCGGATCCTTGTGTGGTTCGTAAAAGGCACGAAACTGAGAAGCGAGCGGCGACTCACCGATCGACGACGAGTCGGGCGACTCGCTTGTCGTCGTGTCAGAATCCGGCTTTACAGGCAGAACTACACCACCGGCGCCATAATGTTGCTGTTGTTGCTGCTGCTGCTGCACCTGTTGCTGCTGTGCAGCAGCGGCTTGCTGGTACTGTGCAGCAGCAGCGGCGGCTGCTAACGAAGCAGGCGTTTGAGAATACTGACCTGGAGATGCAGCTCCACTCAGCGAATATGGCATTCCAATCATGTTTTCATAGCCAGTTCGTCCGTATAAAGGATAAGAATCGAAATAAGGTGATGCGGAAACAGAAGTTATGGGTTGTTGCCAAGAGGTTGCCATCGGCTGGTAGAGATTCTGTGTTTTAATCGGGTCGAGAAATGAGGCGGGCATCGAGATACCATTCTTCTTCGGAATATTCTTCGTCTTCCGCCTCGGACGATACTTATAGTCCGGATGCTCTTTCATGTGAATAGCGCGCAGTCGCTTTGCTTCATCGATGAATGGTCGCTTTTCCGTCTCATTGAGCAGTTTCCATTCTTGTCCGAGACGCTTTGAAATTTCAGAATTATGCATCTTCGGGTTTTCTTGAGCCATTTTACGGCGCTGCCCACGTGACCACACCATAAATGCGTTCATTGGGCGTTTCACGCGGTCATCACCCTTCTTTTCCTTGGAGCCTGGTGAACCGGGTGACTCTGGGTCTAATTCCTCGGGGGGAATCGATGAGGTCGACGTTGGGGGCATTGCAAAGCCACCCTGCATATAAAGTGATGAATATGCATCGTGTAACGTTGCAGGAGGCTTCATCTCATTTTCCATCATCATCATGGCCGATGGGGCGAGTTTGGGACAGACGGCTCGAAGCAACAGCGAATACAGAAGCGATGCGTCGAGGTCGTGGCGAGCACACGCAGACAAAACGACACCGAAATAAGAAGAGCTTTTTTGAGCAACTGAGGTGCCGGCCGAGCGATTACGATGAATAAGACGACGGCAAGGTAGAGGAGCGTGAGGGGAGGGGCGAAAGAGCGCCGCTCAGCGTCGTGCTCTCGTCTGCAGACGGGTAGAGTAGCGTACGCGCGCGGAGACCGACTCGTGCCGCTGCTCACACTCACAAACACAATAGCCAACGATCGACGGCCGCCGGCAATGAGTGCGTAATGCCGAACGATGAACGGGGGTGTGGTCTCGCACCGTCTCCCAGCGTTCATTGGCGCTCCTCAGAAGCGTCGCGTACCTCGCGCGCTACCTCCCGCTCAGGTTCAAGCTACACCCCCCGCCTTCGTCCCATCCTGGAACCTCACGCCAGCCTGCCAGGTACATAAACAGCGTCATCGGCATTCCATTTGCGCGAGTCGGAAGCGCTTCCGAAGGGAATTCTCCTTGGGGCGATTACGGTAATATGTCGAGCGGTCAGCACAAAACAATGAGAGTGACATCCGCGGCGGTGATCCCCTGAAACGATATTCTCTCAGTGGTGAATGTTGAGAGTGTGGTATTTTTGCCTACGCACTCGCTTTCTCCTTTGCAATGAGCTAGGGTGATTGGATTACGGTAGCTCGGAAGGACGAGAAGGCTGAAGGCAGCTTGAAGACACACAAGGAAATGGAAGTTGCACTCGCTGCACTCGATTGACGACAAGCAGCAAATTGCCGAGAGGCGTCTCATAGTGTGGAAGGCTCGCATTAGGGGGTCGCGCAACTTTCCGCATCGCTAATTGCACATGAAGTTCGTCAAGCAAAAAGGCGCCTACACACTTCGTTTGTTTCCTCACTCAGCTGATTTCACGCGTAATCTAAGCTTCATCGTCTAAGCGGTAAGTAAATTGCTGATTTGGTGGTTGCTTATTCTGACATCGCCATTTAGGGGTTAACTGAGTGCATCCACTATGAGCGAATTTTCGTCTGACATAAAAATTCCAAAAGTGTTTTCTATCGGTGTAATTGAGTGTTTGGTTTTGGAAACAGCGATCAATGCGAGAAACGCCGAATTTATTTTGTGATTCATTTTTAACCTCGTTAGTGACTTCGGTGCGCAACTTCATCAACGCGTTTCCGTGTACATTGCTCTTGAATCTTCTTGCAAATTTGCATTATAAAGGAATGGCGATGTTTGATATTTGCCAATACGCATCTTCGGGTTTGCCTGTTTGTCTGTCTGTTTGTCTGTTTCTTCTGCAGTTTCATCTCGGAATCGCTCAGGTTGAAGCGATGAATCCGTCTCCTTGTATTGGATTTTGTGATGAGCGAATGACTGTTAGCATAAAGATATCTATAGAAGATGTATCAGATTGGAAGGTCATCGAATGTCTTACAATACTTGTGCTAATTGGCTACACCGACATAGGAAATTTCATCGCCTAAGAAATCGGATGGTCATTCCTCAATGACCTGTTTCACTCCACAACTAGATCCAGAACCATTGTTATGATCAATGCTTGAAACCATATATGAATTCAACGATGCGTATCTCTGAACGAACATCAATCTGATTAACGAAATCGTTTAGATTTTGTGCAATAATATATACGAATAACTTGGGATCTATTTTCAACTCTAGGGGACGCTCATATGATAGAACACATTCGGCTCAATCGAGTTTTCTGCTGACTTCTGGCACAAATTGCTTTTGGGTGATGAGGGCATAAATAACCAGAAGTATGCGACTCACAGTATGCACATAATAATAGAGACAAAAAATAACAACAATTTGAGTTATTTTTTTTAGCACAGCGAATCATTTGTGCGCGTTTAATGAACCATGAACCAAGCATCATCTACACATACCGTTGTGCATAAAAACGATACAAAAATTGGAAAATAGCACTTCGTGAAGCCGATATGAACACAAATTTACGATGAGAGTTGTCGAGTAAAGCGATTGTCAATGAATTCCATATTTCTCACTAATATCTGAAAAATGCTTTTGCCGACATTTGATCGAAAATCTTTACGGCTTAATAAGGATTTGGATCGCTTTGGTCCATGTTGCCGCTTCAAAAATTGTCAACGCAATAGATGCTCATTTGAAATCTTTTAAACAGCCTAATGCGCTGGAAACAAATTCCTTAAGCAGACTATTGCAGCTACATAGATGCTTTTGTTTAAAAGGTCTTTTGTCATCACCGTTCATCGTATATCTTCTTGAATGCAGAATTTTTATAAATGACCTGAAGATGATTAATCCAACCGGAAAAGAAGTGAATTTATTGAAGTGATATGCTATAGCGTAAATTTAACGATCGCTACGCTCAATATTCTAACATAAATTTCACAGATTCGCTTCATAAATTTGGCGACGACGCGTAAAGCGTCGTCTCTTTTTAAAATGAATGCGCATAAATCAACGTTGATATTTTTGTGAAGTGAAAAACCGCCAAAAACGCTAAATTCGCCCCCTCCCCTCTCCGTTTCGTATTCGCCTTCGAAAATATTTTGCTTATCAAACAAAAAGATTACAGATCTTTTCATATATATTAAAATGGCTTGGGATCGAACTTTAAAATTCAGAGCAAATTACCAATTGAAAATAGAAAACTGTCATTTGTATACATCAACATGCTCTAGCAATCAACAGACATTTCTTCTCTACGTCAATCCGCTATACATTCAAATAAAACACTGAGATGCTTAAAGTGACGTGATGCTGATATTGTCAGCAATTGCTGATTGCAATTCGTTAAGCTCAAAACACTTCGGCGATTGATGTTCAAAAAATGTGCAAAATATCGTTCGCAATATCGTCATTTTTATGTTAGCAAAATATATGCAATCAAATTTTTGACCTATCGACCGAAGATCTCTTTTATACGCCAATTATGAGCCTATCAGTTCAAGTCACTAAATACCAATAAGATGAGATCGTTTAATTATCGGCTCATCAGTTCACATCGTTGATTGCTCCCATTTGGGTGAATGGAACACTTTTTAGGAGGAATATTCCGAAGCGACGACATAAGTGTCTCATTGAGGTGAAGCCTGCGCATGGTGATCAATCTTCCTTCGATGGACACTTTGTTGCATTCAGTATGTTCATATGCTGTTAAGCTTCTTCCAGAGTGATGATGGACAGCATTTCGAAATGAAATCCACAAATATACCACATCTATCGACTATCATCTCGCGCTCTACACTGCTAATCTATCATCACATGCAGCGAAAAACATCGCTTGCAGCAACAACCTCAACTTTTCCAGTAATATCACGAGTTGCGAATGCAGGACTTCGACCTGGATGAGATCGTAAGGAGGGGAAAAGGGAAGTGGCATTGGAAATACCGGAAGAAATTTAGCAGAAATCATACTGGATGCTTCTGTAGGATGCAGCTGAGTTGAATGTGAGATTTGATTCCGAGTTACATGGTTTCGATAGTGCCGAATTAAATTGCAAACAACCGCAAATTCTTTCATTTTCTCTACCTACTGAACTAAGCAAATATAGGTGAAGCAAAAAATGGCATTTGATGCACTACTATGATCGTGAAAGAAGATCGGCATATAACTATCCAAAAGAGCTTTCTTAATCGAAGCAAATTTCTAATCGATATGGTTGAAACCGAATCACTGACACTCACGATGAAAGCTAGAAAGGCAAATATGACTGCTTCCCATTGCGGCAAGCTTAGCGAGGTGGCTCGACGACGAAGAGATGCCGGTTTATAGGAACGGGTTTCGATGAAGTCCAAGTGGTCGCGTCAGTGTTCGGCGTTTCCCTCATTATAATATTTCTCGCATTCTATTATGAGCAAGAATCGAGCATGGGAAAATCCCCTCAACCATTGCGGCATGTGTGTGACCAATAGCCTTTCATAATACGGCCTTCACAATGGATGTTTGGCCTCCTTATTGTCTAATCCATTCATATCACTTAGTGTTTGTCAGCGAGCTTAGTTGCTACCTGTATCGTACCGGTTGTTAAATACCATCTAACTCTCTTCAAAAAAAAAACCTTTGTTTCACCCGTGCCCACGTCATTGGCAAGATGACTCTTATGGGGCCCATATACAACGAAGAAGACTTCCAGATTTTGGCAAGGCTTTATTCCGCGAACATTGCGCTGTCCATTAGGATTCGCAATTCGCTCTTCAAAAGAGATCAATCGCTACTCATTGCCCACATTTGTGGCTTTCTGATGCGGTATGGAGCCTTATTTGATTGTCCGTTTGCAAATATACTGAGGTGCTCAAATATGGGAAGGAAGAAGGGGTAGCAAGAATTCCACTTCCAAGAGTTTGAATGGCGATTAGGAATACGCGTGCGAATTAACATCAAAGGCATCGCTAGTCACAATCTGATATGAGAGATGATCTCAGATAAACACTATGACAGGAATTCGTCTGTTTTGAATAAAAAGTCAGGAACTAAGCTAGAAACGTGAGGATTTCCTCTGTTAAACATTTCTCCACAGTAAGCAAATGGTTTTTAGTGTCCGAACGTTTGTAAAGCAACTTTTTATGGATATCTATTTCATAGAGAATTGCTGTATTGCTCCACTGCAAAACAAGACCTATGTTTAAGCGGCGTGGTCTATGTGCAGTGGATACAATAAGTAATAGTGTGATAGCGATCGACTTGTCGTGAGAGGATTAATGGCTAAATGAAGTAATGTGCTGCATGGTTTCCTTAGAGATGCGTTTGGCGTTCGGCACAATATATGAACCACTAAATGAGCAGTGCTTATTGCGACGACGGCTAGCAACGATCGTGTTCGCTAGTACTTTTGCGTCAAGAAACTACGACAATATTTCTTCACTAAGCACTGATTGATCATGTACCTAGCATTCAACGGAAGCTGAAAGCGAATATGATACGCGGCACAAATTTGCTTTCTGCGCCCTCTCCCTCCCTCTTCCTTTCCGGTTAGCGAAATCACTCATCCACCCTTGGCGAGAAAAAATCTAATGTAGCCCACCCCGCCTATGATGGAAAAACTTCAACTTTGGTTTAAAAATCTTTAAGCACTAAAAATGATGAATTCATTTACAAAGTTCACAGGGCGTGTTGATAGCAAGTACATCCAAAGTGCTATAGATACAAGAGAAAAATGGGGGAAAAAGCTTACAAGCAGAACGATATCGAATTAACGAAATTGCGGACACCGGACCTAAGCCGACGCTTGGCTAGCCACGAGGGGCAGTTGTACGCTGCGAGTGCTCCAATCACCGGGCAAGCTCGCTGCCACCACAACCTACTTCAGGCGACGTTTGAGGCAGCAACCAAGCTAACAGTTGGCAAACTTGAACAGTAGAGTTGTGTTTCGAATACGAAGCAACTGCAATGGGAGCAATAAAGCAAAGAAACTAGTTGCGAGCCAGTGCTAGCAAAAGTGGTGAAGAGCGGCGACGAGGCGCAGTCGAATACGCTTTGCATATGATGGCTTGCTTATTCGGCGGTCGTGTTGGCGCATTGTGTGTCCTCCACCCTAGTCATTACACTGTATTGTTTCTTTTGAATTCCACTTCGCGCGCTTCTATTCACTGCTTTCAATCGACGCACAATTCAACATGATGCGGCCTTTTGTATGGCAGCGCCCTCTCGGCCCTCATCCCTCCTCCCTTTCTGCACGAACGATGCGCGTCGCTGAACGTCGCAACCACGGTGCAGCGACAATGCCGGCGGCAACTTATACCTGTCATAGGCAATCCCCTGCTACCACATCACCTTGCCAACAGTTTCTCCCTTTTTGCCCTCCTTCCACTATTATCTTCTAGTCCCGATGCTCTGCCAGTGTTCGGTATATTGTGAGAGAAATATTACTTTCACAAAGGTATGGCCAGCAATTTTAAACAAAAAGAAGAGTGTAATAAAGACGCAAGAAGGACATAGTCGTTTTCAGGTGCTCAATGAAGTGCAAGTTGGAAGTTTTTCCTGAATGCGGCGACCGCTCCACTATAGCCCACTAGCCATGCAATGCTCTCTGCTGATGATCTCCGCAATCGTTCCTTTCCCATCCTTAATCTTGCTTTTTGGACGAAAATTTTTTGCTCACTTCAACTCATATATCACACTTGACTTTATTTGCTCTCTGGATTTAAGTATCATTTAATATCTGAATCCCTACTTGTTCGACCACTCTTCCTATTGCAACACTAGCACCTAGTCCCTTCTATATCTACCTTAACGTTTTCTTGTTTAAAAGTTGCCCTATAACCCTTTTCAAATAGTGTGCAAATATAAGCCGCATCCTTTAGAAGACATACGTCGTTCTTCACACCGCTCAGGTAAGCCATACATAATTTGTCGATCCTGTAGCCATCGTTGGAAATTGGAAAGGGTCACTTGAGGTGACAAGCTCTCTTTTTTCTGGAAAAGTTGCATTTGAAAAGAAAGAACTCTCTTGATAAAGTGAAACTAATCAAACTTCAGTTTTTTTCGCCAGGCAAGTTGCGCGAAGCCTGTTAATTGCAGGAAGATCGTAAAACCTATCCTTCATCAGAACAGATAATATCATACACAAAATTATGAGGTAAAAGCAAATAATGTCTTTCGCAAGAATCTATTGAGCGTGATACTCTTTCAGGTGGTTCATGTAGAAGCAAATGCTTCCCTTCCCTCATCCTTTCAATCCACTCTTCAAATTTCTATAACGACCTCTTTTGAAAGGGCCAACGTTCTCGAGTTTTCTCAGTGTTTTTTGATGCTGCTTACAGGAAACAGCAATAAAATCGAAAACTACACATAATGATGTATATAGAGTTTCGTTGTACTGATGCTCACAGAACAAATCTCTGTGACTTATATGAAGTGCGAATTATGATTGGAAGCATTCACTTCAAGCAGTTTTGATATTACTATTGCAGCAAAAAGCTATTTTTCATCTATTCGTTATAAATCCAAAGGTTATTTCACATTATCAGCTTTCTATTCAATTTTTACGTCAGTTTTGTTACTATCACCTCCACGTGAATGAGCAATAAAGCCTCATGAATTCACTTATCATTGGATATTTTCATGCGTTGGGACGCCTTTGAGCATCAGCTTATGGGAGCAAAGAAAAGCTGAGCTTGACTGTTGTTGCTGTTGACTTTTTCAATGCGAAAGCGAAAAGTTACTGATTTCGTCTGGTTGAAGACGCCTTGCCGCAAATATATTCCCTCCAACTCCGGTCGTAGATGAGCTCCGATATTTCAAGATCAGTCGAAAGAGTACGGTTGTTTCGTGGAAGAAGTGCAACATTCGCTTGCGAAAAAATTCTAGACATGAGGCAATAAATGTAAAAAATGGGCTAATGGAGCCGAGTAGGCAATGCGAAGTTGCGTCAGTTGCTCGTTAACATAATGCATGACCATGATCGCTGATGGTACCGCAATTTGCAATAAGTGGCAACCGGTTACACAATGCACAGGCACATCGTGCCACCGAATCGAAGAGACAAGGTGAACCTGGTAGTGCGCGATATTTATTTTACGCAATAGTGCTCGCTTAACCTCATCTCATCGCTTTTCGTAATGACATTGCGGATCTTATTCATCAACTTTTAATGGCATCGTGAACTCTGGAATTTGTTATTTACAGCTGTTGCCACTTGCACTTCCGTAGCTCGAGATTGTTAGCTTAACTGAGTACATTTCATGCTGCCGTTTGAAAAGTGAATTGCAAACAGCGGCTTACTTCATCATCTGTCAGTAACGACAACGTTAAACGTGTGTCAATAAAAACGATTCGGTAGCTCGCTCCGAATACACGTTTACAATACAAAGGCAAGGGCCACAAAAACGCTGTGAACGCAACAAATAGCGCGACACTGAACAGCAAGAGGTATGTGCGACATGACCATAGCGATTATGCAAATTAGATAGTGCGAAATTCGAGTCAACTTGTGTTGGCCGTCGGCGGTCTATTGGCAAGCTCTAATTAGCAACGTCTGACTCGTCGGTGCGTTTGTTAGCGGATTCCTCCCATCGTCCATCGTTAGAAATCCGATTGTTTGCTCTCATTTCCCAGCTTTTATGCTTCCACGCTTCAAATCAAAGCAAGTTGTCAGTGGGGTAATTGGCCTAGACGGCTTATCGCAGCAGGTGGCTTCAGCTACGTAGGTGAAAGGAAACTGCGTTTCTGACTTATCACGTTCCCAAGAATACATCTCTCACTTAGATGGCCCAGGGAAAATGTGGCACGTCATTTTCCCCAGCACCATTCCTGATTACTCAAAAGTTAACAGAACACCCAAATTAGTTTACACCCAAATCCCTTAATGACTTCTATATATTTGTTTAATTATGCTTACAATTGAACTATTTCACCCGTTCTGTTTGCACTGACTGCTTTCATCGATATGTTTCGTTATGCTACCAAATTCAAAGTTTCATCTGTTATGGCGCTCGGGAAAGCCACCGACTCAAAAAAGCTTTTTCCTTGTGCTTCGTACATTCAGAGGATTAACTGTTCAATGTTCAGTTTCGTCTCGCCTATTACGGTTCGTGTGACATCTGTTGTGCATCTCTATTTCAGTTCGGTAAATGGAACAGCGAAAGTGTTTGCACTTGCGTGTGCATACGCATTGCGATAAGAGCACCGACGAGAGCCGCTCTACTCTCGAGATCTTTCAGCGATCGTATCAGATTACGGTAGTGTCACAGAGGTGGCGAGAGTCGCAGAAACAGTGACAGAGTTGCTGCCCAAGAGAAGCCGGCTGTCACTCGCGGCTGCCACCAAAATCAATAGCAGATGTTGGCACAGCTGAAGCGAGCACGAGTGTGTAGATTTGTGCACACTATAGAAAACTTCAAAAATGCACGTCCAACAGAAAGCGAGCAGGGATGACCATTTTCTTGTTAGGCGCATTGGTCCTTATCGATGCGTCTGATCGCTCTATACAGTATCATCAACACAGAGAAGCAGTGAACAACTGCTTGCAAGGGATCAATCAAACAAACTGTGCTGCTAATTTATGGTGATATAATGTTAGAAAGGGATAAGAATGGAAGGACAAAGGTGCAGATTTCATGCTGCGATAAGCTGATATAGTTTAACGCATAGCTGTGATGAGATTTAAATATAATTCTCAACTCGTGTGCTGAGTAATCACTTTACTTAGCATAAATCACTGATGTGACAAATAGAAATTATCCAATGTGGCATAGAAAGGACAAAAAATGCGTTAAATCGTGAGAAACTAGGAGAGTCGAAAGTGTTGAGTTGCGAAATCAACGAGACACGCAAAATCCCAGCAGATACATCCGCCTGATTACGTGCATCGTCTTTTTGTGTCACATCAAAGTCCATGAGTAATTGGTACCATTAGAGTGTTCTACATCATGTGATTTACTCGCAAGAGCTATTGACTCAATTACTACTAAAGTCTGCTCTAAAAAAATGAGCACATAGCATTTAATTTATTGCTTCCACTTCACAATGACATAATTGCATTTTTATAACACAACTGATTTGTCTATTGAATAATTTAAAAGCGAAGAAGTCGGTATAGCTAGGCGATAAAAAAGAAACACATTGAGTGAGTGTACGGAGAGTTTCTCCACTACAACTATTTTGCAAAATACTATTCATTGCATTCCTTTTTTAGTTGTAACGGACGATTCTGCGTTCGAACTTTCTCGCATTGAATTCTTTTTCATTCTCACAAAGTAGATCGCCAATTAGTGGAAGAATAATCATTTCTTCATGTATGTTGTATCCACATGAATGATTCCGAGCATCGAATCACAAAAACTAAGCTCAGCAAACGTTTTAATCCTATGCTTCCACTCAGAAACTATGACTTGAAAACAATATTACTTCATGAAATGTGCTGCTTGTATCAGTGTTATGCGTACAACGACGCCTATAAGACATAGAACCACATGGTTTCTATGGATTGACTTCTTTATCACCGTCGAACAGAGCCTCTCCGATAGTTTTTAGCCCACTAAATAATCCAAAATCGCGGAACAGATTTCACTGAATGGCATTCTAATCGCTTTTCGAGTTCATTCACCACGATCGCACGCTAATGAGCTGATCTGCTCATGGGAGGAAATCTGCGCACATGCAAATTAGCTTCGATGCCACCAAACAACTTCTGAGTGACCGTAATCGTCCCATAGGGTCAAGGCTACCGTGGCAATTTTATGTGAGAACGCACACTGTGATTGCTGCTTGGCGAAAATTTAATTGCTCGTTTCCTCGCATTTCAGCGTCTACTTGCTCGTTGGAAGTAGTGAAATCAGCAAAAAATGCTCTCCTAAATTTCAGAGCGAGCAGCTAAGTTTTGAACTGTTTTCAGCATTAAAATTCAGCTTCATGAGTTTGACTACATGAAAAACACAATGGGACCCTAGCAATAAATAATCAATCCATTTGACTCAAAGTTCATTTCTCCAGAGATAAAATTAATCTCTCTGAAAAGATTATCTTGGAAATCTCTTGAGAAGTAAGTTTCCCGGTAATCGATGAAAAAGATTGCCAAGAATACATTGCTACAAGAAGAGTGTATTGCTATAGTATAGTAGGAAACTGCGAAAAGAAACATTGTGGAATATATGGAACAAGAATTTTTATTCTGAAGCAATGATATGTTATGCGACTCGGACAGGAATTGAACGAGGTTGCGATTGTGTTATAGGCGCGCAATTAGTCACAAAAAATTGCGTACTGCAACAGCGCGGCGATGGTTGACAAAAAAGTCGAAAAATAGCAATGATGCAACACTTTAGCGACCGACAAATGACAAGAATATTGCTGTCGTGTTGGATATACCTCAAGAAAATTCAAGAACGGCGAAGAGGATACGACCGTTCCAGTGCTAAAGAAGCAGTCGGCAAAATACGGTGAGGCAACAAGCATGATGCGGACCAATTTTCTCATACTCTCGCACATTTGCAGTTGCATAACAAAAAATACACAGCAACAGATATTACATAGCACATCACCACAATCGCCTGTTTCCTCGACTCATGCCCAGATGAACGCCTACACATACAAGCACAAACACAAACGCATGCACACACACTCAATCGAACAGGCACAGGTATTCTTAGCAATGCTGACTTTATCTGTGCATTTCTTCTAAGACTGGCTTGCCGGGGAATTGTGTGTCGCCGTTTCATGCATGACATATCAACAAGAAGCGAGCGACGACAGACCGCTGTCGCGAGTGCATGACATTTTTACGAGTGGAATGCGCTATAGCATAACCGAAGTGAAACACAATAACTGGGAATTTCACTCGATGTATTTCTGCTTTCTTACAATAGACACTGCGGGGTGCAAATGTTGCAACGACATTTGCTTATGTGCGCATACATTCACACAATTTCAAAGCGGAAAGCGGCTCGTCAAAGACACCCTCAAAGAATAAGACACCGTTCCCACAAGCCTCGCACAAAACTTATTTCTTCTTCAATATTTGAGGCATCGATTTCTATTCGACCACGATTTCATCATCTGATCGTGCGCACAGATCGAATGGATGAATGACGGAAATGCATATAACGCATGAGCAGAAGGAGACTTCAGATGACGTGCAAGGATTATAAATCTGCCGTGTACTTTGACTCTACAACTCAACAAAAACACCGTGTGAGGTATCGATTCTTGATGAGGGAATAAACGAATGCCAAAAACTACATTTTTAAAGACGTTCAGTTACCTCTACACTTTCAGAACTATTTTGTCTTTCTCTACCAACAGAAAACGAGTCGACTATTGAATAATTTCAAGACTTAACTGGGGAAAGCAACGAAATAGATTTTGCTTCATCAGATGCTAACACAAAGTCACAACAACAATATAGACAAGCGTTCCGTCCCAGACCGGTGTAGATATCTTTGCAGTGAATGAGGGAGGAGAAGGCCAAAGGCGTCAATTTTTTTTTTTTTTTGGGAGGTGAGGTTGGAGGTAGAAGGAGGAGAGGAGCGTGTTCGTGTTGAGGAGATGTAAAGCGGGAGGGATGTGGCGAGTAGCAGCAGCGAGCAGTGCGCGAGCACGAAATGCAATCGGAGGCGACATTGACAAGCGAACGATGAATTGAGATACCGATTCGACGCATGAATAGAGGCGCACAATGGAAATAAAGCCGAGCGGCGCTACATGAAAAGAGAAGGAAACCCGCGCTTACAATAAGCGTAACGCTCAACGTGCCCAAGCGGGCATATACTGCATTGCCCACCAGCCAGGTCGTAGCTGTCAGCCATCGGCTGTCCCGTGTTCCATATCTCGGCCACAGATCAGCCACCTTTCTACAATTCATCTTTCTATTGTCGCTTATTGCAATCCAGCTAAAAAAAATCCCGTCAAATGCCAGCACATTAGCACTGCTCTCAGCTCATTTCCGCCTATATGACTCTATTGATTAATTTTCTTAGGTTTTATTAATTTCACTCCAACGTTTCAATACATATGGGGCCAAATATCACTAGATTTTCCACAAGCAATCAGCGTGCTTGCGATTAATGTCATATCGATATACTCCTGATGAAGTCATCAGCATAGCACAATGCAAAGTGATCGCAATTTGAATTGCCGCTCGCGACATATTTGATATGATAGCGCGCCGATTAGCCGTAGACTGAAAAATAGGTGGTTGCAAATATAAAGAATGTATTAAAAAGAGCGCTTTTTGATAGCATTCGGTCACTTGTTCCGATCTTTTTTCACCTCATATCTATTTACCTGTATGATTCTGTTGGTGCCCTAAACTAAACAATATAGCGACATTATATATTTGCTCATTTCTTATCTTCTCTCAGTGTATCATCATTGGGTGATTTCATTTTTTTTCTGCGAACATTGTCGTTCGCTTATTCTCGTATCGTCATCGCCCGATTAAAAATGCTCAAGTGAATGCGAATGGGTTGTGAATGCGAATGTATTTCCGCTAATCCGCATTATCGATTGATCAACATATATAGTCAATCGATTCGTGGAATGGATTCCTCTAGCTTCCTCTCGCAATATGATTTCTCTAGTGAGGAGATATTGATGTAGGCACTGTTCCACCCATGCATATATCCAAAGCCATCTTCTGTTCATACAGCTTGCATGGCGCATATTGGCTTTGTAAACAAAACCACTTCGATGCTGGTGCTTTGCAACGATGAACGTGGTGCACGATGACAGCATGTGTTTCCTTTAGCTTTTTGACGATGCCAGGGGTCTCTGCTGTTAAGGTGGCAGAATATTTACATACGAACTCCTCATTACTTGACTACTCCTCATTCATCGATAGCTACAGTCAACGAAGTGCATCCCTCAACAAACAAGAGATGATAGACAAGTTCGGCGATGATTGCGAGGATAGTTTGCATGTGCCATTCGTTGCACTTAACCAGTTTTACCGCAGAATCGCCGATCAAGGTCACTTCGATCGGCGAATATTTGACTCAACGAGCAGTTTCGTGTAAATAATGGTGCCATCGATTTGTGTGTTTTTGTCGTTGTGGTTGCTATCTGTAGCGTGCAATTACGCACTGATCTGTTGTGGCTGAGAGAAATTAATGCCGATCACTTTATCATTTCATAAAGATGCTCTCACGTCCGAAGACGTCGCTTCCGGGAAATCTTTTGAAGTGGGCAAGCCCGGAGTTACTATCCCTGCTCTAGCAGCTTCCTCCCTCAATTGTGTTCTGAACGCTCAATTCTACANAACTTTGGACTAATAACAAACATCTTTAATTGCACCTATTTCAAGCAAACGCTGGAAATGAATTAATCAACAATGACAGTATCTAATAACTTTTATTCGTTCATTTACATGCACCACAAATATAGTATAAGGCAGACGCTATGGTGAAACGATAGCATATTATTGGAGATTTGATGATATCATATAGAAATCATTGCAACTGAGCAAGAATGGTGAGGATGAAACGGTTGCTTGCTGAAATCTCGGCACGTCGTTCGATGATGTTTTTGCCGCTGAAATAGCGATCCCAACAATAGGGGCAACTAGGCGTAGATTGATGTATACCTGGAAATGAGCTCTCCGTCAGTATGCGTCTCAAATGACGAGTGCAAAGTGAAGAAGCAAAAGCGGGAGGACATTTGCGCCGTTTCCAATCGCAATATTTAACAAGGAAAACTCGTTTCAGCGATCACTTTCACGAAAAAAGTTTGCGACGAGATGCACTTCTGCGTATGAAAAAGTTCTGTGTATTTTAAGGAATAAATGTGCCCGATTGAAATGATTTCATATCGAACATTCATAGTCGTTGAAAATTCACATTCTTAAGGCGAGGTTTTTGTATGGTAGGTGGACAGTGTCCATATAATGTCCAACTGCGATAACCTCAGAAGGGACGTTGTGCTTGAGAAGTCGCTTGACATATATAAGAGAGAGTGCTCAGATTTGAGCGATCACTCCATCCTTTTCATAATCCCGAGAATGATATGAAACATCCCAAATGCGAAGACTGCATTAATAAAAATCCAATTAGCTTAAAGCAAAATGTGATAGATTACTTCGATCGGAGAGAAGCTGATGGAGAAAGGGATGTCAATCGAATGGAACAACGCAATCTCATAATATTATTATCGCATCACTAATATGGATTAGCAAATGCCGTCGCATTATGGCTAATTGAATAGCTGCGATAACTTATGAAATTACAACAGAGATAAGCATTGAGAGGAAATGAGGGAATATTGGTTCACCGAAAACAAAGCAAACGGCACGCGAAAACAGGATGCCAATAGGCGCTACGTCGGACGCTGTTATTGCGCGAAATAATAATAATAGGCAAGGGAGCGGCGTACCCACTGGCAACACAACAATACTGCAAATGTGAATGCATGTGGCTGCCATCGCACATATCACTATTCATTTATTTGCTCATCGACTACTGCAAATATCAATTGTAAATCGAATTCTATTCCGAAATATGGCATTTCATTTACAAGATGACAAACCTTTGAGAAAGATTTCTCAAATTCACCCAAATTCCAGCATTTCTCTCGTTAAAAAAATGCCAGCAAAGTTTTCTTGCTGCGATTTTCTGTTTGCCACAAAGTGAACCAAATTTGGTGGGATATAATCCCATTTTAATATCAATTCATTTGCACTATTATGAGTTTGTTTGTTATGGGTGAAATAAGGTTTTTGAAATGGAATGTTGTAAACCAAAGAACGTATATGGACATAGTGTCAATTCAACACGGGTACTCTGCTGCTAGACTCATTATTGTTTTATGCTTGAAGGAGCACAAAGGGAAGCGGTAAGCTGATGGCTGCCTACTCAGCACTCCTCAACAATACTCGACTATAGCAACAACGAGTCCATTCAACCAACACCTTTACTCTTTCACAGCAATGACTTCCCCTATGAGGCAAAAATTTTGGAATATTCGATATTTTGAATATTCTTTTGAATTGTCTTAATTATTTGGACTGAAATATTTGAAGCAAAGTGCGGGTTTCGAGGGGGGAGGGTCGAAGGGTGATTGCGAAGAGATCACTCCGCTGCAGATTAATATCAGCTATTTCAAGGCATCTTTAACGTGTCTCAGATGATCAGAACGGTTAATCAATCGTATTTTGCATCTCTGACAACTTGCAAACTTTTGCATAAGTGGAATTTCATGTGCTTTGTCTTTTTTCCGGCGAAGCAAATTTTCGAGATGGCTTCGAAGCAAAACGGCCGAATGACGTATGCAGTATATCTGGTTCGATTCCGAACAATAGCTTCTATTGACACTGATTGTTGACAGCAATTAGCACATCTGCGCTTTAAAATCGGAAGCCAACTACACTCAACGATGCGTCCAATTTGAGTCTTGTATTTCTTTTTGATAACAAAAAAATATTTGAGCTTATCCAGCTGTGCGAGATCATTTTTTGGCGATAAAAAAGGTCTAAGAGTGGAATGAGTTCGAAACGAAATGGATGCACCTCACAAATCGATGTTGTAACTCGAAGTAGGTAATTGAAATGTCTGCGGCATAATGCAACTCAACGATGGAATTTCAAAGAGATATGCAAATTAGCATCTGATCTCCAGCTGTGTTTCCCACTCCTCAACCATTTGTGTGTACACTCTTTGCTTCCTTTCTCACTTCAGTTTTGCTTTTTCTATGTTCTCTTTGCTTAAAGTGCAACGAGTATAAAAACGCTAAAAATTTCAAATTGGCCATAAACAACATTCATTTACCATATAATCGTGTCTCTTAACAATATCGCCTAGATCTAGCTATGTGCTGATTTTATTTCAAAATCCATTGTCATGTTTTTTTCTCAATTTCCATGTTTTGCATATTTCAATATTCGCCACGGGTCAGGTTCCACGCTTATTTGGTATGAATTCAGCTGGATTAAACAGCTCAATAATACAACTGTTGAAAAACTTTTGTTGCTAAATGGCGTGCATAAGGAATTACATGGATTCAAATACTGTTGTGCATGTAGTCTTTGCAGAGATTAGCAAGCATTTCTTAGCAATGCTACATTGTTGCAATCATCTGTAATAGTATCACAAGCGTTCAGATCAGGTGCACCACCTTCAAAAGTGCTCAGCTCTAGCACCATCCCAAGCATTACGAACACCCCTCTTGTGCAAGACTAGAAATTGTTTCAGTTAAATGCTACGAGCAACGATTTTCCATCGTTTGTCTATGCAAGACTGAACTGCTCACAATAGGCCAAACTGATTTCTGCTGTCGTCGTTCATATAGGCGTGCTCAGTACTATGCAAATTCGAACAATCACTTATTGCTTGACTTAAGAGCGTGAGTGTTGCTTGGAAATCCTCTACTTGAAATTAGGTGGATTTAAATAGTGTCTTTTTTAGGTAACATCACTTGCGAATGTTACCTTAAAGATTTTTTCCGCAAAATAATGGTATGGCTTTATGTGAACTAAATCAACGTTGAGAGGCGGTTAATTTCACGCGAATTATTTGTTCTCAGTGTTTATCATCAGAGCACAAAGAAATACACTTCACGGCGTTCATTCTAGAGTCAACCAAAGTAAACATCAGCAAAAGGCTGTGACTAATGGACATCGGCTTGTGTGCATGCATGTGTGCAGAAGGATTGTTTTGAGGTTGCTGAGGGTGTGATGATTACGGTAGATGCGAGAGTAGGAAGTGTTGCCAAGACCGGGAAACAATGCATGCATATAGTTCAACGGGGTCATCGCTCGTCGTGCAATTATTCACAACTCTCAGGTGTGTGCTCTCAGATACGCATTCTGCATACACACATCATCAATCCCCTAGATAAATCACCTATGCAAACTAACAGTAAGAACAATCACCGAATTTCTGCTCTGACAATTGGGGAGCGAGGATGACAGAGAGGATGAAAAGACGAAATCATAAATCAAAATTGAGGAGCTCTAAAATTCGATAGTCAGCAGATATGTTAGGTCCGATAGCCATGTCACAAACTTGCTGGGCTCAATCGCTGATAGCCTTATGCGGTCCAGGCTGCTCTTTTTAATCTTAGGAGGTGTTAAGGCGATCTTAGGCATAGACAGTTTATTGGCCTGAGCAGCCTGGTGCTATGCCATCATTAATAACCGCCGAAGTAACACCTATAGATATAGAAAAAATTGCAGTTTTCGTTGCAGGAGTCAACACTTTCAAAAACACCACTTCCATATGCGACTGTTGTCACCGCTGGTTGCTGATCGGAACATTAATAGCGACCCTACAGTAAAATTAGTGCTTGTTTCACACACACAAATCTGTATAATTTTTGCTGTAGATTGCATTGAAGCGATCAATTTTGCCTTCTACTTAGTGCATATAAACATATTATTTAAAGCCATATTTTGGCCAATTTCTTCAGCGATTTTTGTGTTCAAGCGGTCCGCTTAGAAAAATTAGTGGACGGCGGCAATGACGATTAGTGCAATCAGAAAAGTAGGTTAGGTGGTGTTCGATATCGAGAAATGGGATGATGTGGCATAAGCGCGGTGCACGTAAAGAAGGGAAAGAATAAGCTGATTCAGGCAAAATTTTAGCAGCTAACCTGACTCATTGCGTAGCGCCACGCATACACTTGAATGAAACATTCAAAATGTTCGTCGAAAGATGGCATCGTTGAGTGATCATGGCACGTCGTCAACGCAACAGAAGCACCTCAAGCGTGCCAACATCAGAATATTTCAAATGGGATCACCATCGAGACTTGTCAGCATTAATGTGGATTATGACGTAACAGTTGCTCACCACCTAAACGCTCATTGCGCCTATCCGTGTGTCTGTGTGCGTTACGCATCTCACATAACCTATCCATCTAAATGCTGTCATAATTACGCAACAATGCAAATCATGCGCGCCTCGCAAATTCTTAATCAACTCATATTCGCTGTTTACCTCAGATCTATGTTTTCTATAGTTTTCCCTTTTAATATAAAATATATCGTTTAATTTATTTATTGTTTTGATTCTCTTCTTTCATGATTTCTTTATAAAGTCTGCGAAGTCTGCTCCGAGGATGTTTAAGAAAAATAAAATTGAGCACTCCATCAAGGAAGAAATATTTGGATACATCTCGACGTCAACGGTGTCTTCATCGCTAAAGCAGTAGAATGGTGAATAGCGAATGCAAGTTCGATGCATCCTTCTCGATAGAAAGTGATTAGCGTTGCATCTTGCAATAAAACTTCACTTTTGCAATGAAATTTCACATCATGCAAATTCTAAGCAAAATTAAAGTGCGTTAGTATATACAATAAATCGGAAGTAGAATTGCAATGGAAGACAAAATTAGAATAGGGAAAGCGTCGCAAGAAGTCACACATCGGTTGCTTCAGATGCTTGATTTACATGCGAAAATGTATTGTGGGTGCGTGGTAGCGTCGGTCGCTTCAAAGGTGTATCGCACTTCAAACCGTTGTTAACCATCTCTTGAATATGCACCACCATCGCTTATGATATTCTCACGTTAGAGCATCATGCAAAGTTGGTAAATCGAGCGATTATAAGGGCAAGCATCCAGCCATTTATCCGGAAAATTTGCTGCACCACATGGATATCAGCCAAATAAATAAATTCAGGAGTACTGAAATATCATCTTTAACCTTCAAGTGCTTCCACTTTTTGAAGCTCAGCTGGTTGTTGGCCTGTGAACTCGCAGACGAACAAAGAAATGAATGGTGGCAAAAGCTCGGAGCGTGATTTCGCAAGCATCTCAGACGTGCCTAACCCAGACTTTACATATGAAAACCCTCTGAAAGCAAGCCAGAATGTTAAATGGATGACGAGACGTGCATGAAACGCATCATAAGAAAATGGGAAAGCAACTGCAAAAAATGTTCATCAAAAGTTTTCGTACTGCGCAGACTTGCAGTAAAAAATCAGATGCGCCAAAGAAGGAAATCTATCTAATTCACAACGCGAAATAAAGGAAAGCACGAGCCTGTAGTTGAAGCAAGAACACCGAATGGAAACCGGCAGAAGGTAGAAATAAGATTCGAAAAACTACGTGGATCATTTCCTCGTGAAGTGTGGAACTGGCAGATGGCCTTGGCATTCAGGTACCCAAGTTTCGGAGGCCCGAGTGATCGTTGATGACGCCCGAAATCCGGATCCCCGAATTAATGGATTTTGGGCAAGTCTTTTCTCGGAGCCAAAATAAATGCCGCTTTAAATAGAATGACTCCAACTACAGAAAATTTGAGGAAACAAAGAGCATTGTTAGCGTTTTTCGAGCTCTCGCAATCTCGCTTCTGTAAGCAACCTCAGTTTACCATTAGATATAATCGACGAATATGCTAAAATTGTGTGTAATAAACCTGTTTCGCATTCTTTGAATCAAGTGTTAATAAATAAAACAGCTTTCTGTATTGTTAATCGAATTTATTAATCGAATGTATTATTGCATCGATTTGCAGTTATGTGGCTGAGTATTTATCGTAATAAAAATAATCATCACAAGAGAGAATATTTCTTGTGCGCATCTTAGAAGTGACGGAAATTGTCGCATTGAAAACATCGAAAAGCAGATTCTTTATTGAATTTTGCGCTCGATTGCGCTTCACAGAGCACCACACCGCCACAAATTGAATTCGCTGCTCGCCACCGTAATGTTGAACTTCCCATCGAGCAATTCATAAGACTCCTTCCGTTTCTGACAATTCCAATCTAAAATAGGTAACATTATACTCAAAGATCGTTTAATCTCAATTTTTATATCAATTTATTCTTAGGTATTTGCGACTTGGAATTATTCATGCAATTTGCTTCGCATTGTCAATCGAATATTCATGCGATGACAATTTATGGCATAGTGAAGAAATTCCATTGAATAGCTCTCAATAAATGTGAAAAACACAAAATGGATGGTAGAGTGATGACTGTTGTAGATATTTGCCTTAATCTTTCAGTTGCTTATAGCGATGGTGCTCATTCGGATATAAATGATTACGGCTTTATTTTGTGCTAAGGCATTAAAGAGGCTCATCAAGAGCTACAGTCTCGTAAATGAAGTTTCTATCGCTTCGGGCACTAAGGAAAAATATTTTATCGCCTAAAAAATGTTGTAAAAAGCGCTTTTTCTGTAATCTTCCAGAATAAATATAAAGAACGCGTTGGAGAGAAGAGAGTGGAGTTTGTAAGAATGTGTTCATAGTTGATTGCTTAATAGGCGGCTTTAGTGATTTGAACGTCGAAGAGGGTTGAATGCATGCAATGATCGCAGAGATGAGTGTACAGTACATCACGGAAGATGTCGCAAATGGACAGTAAACGATGCTTTCCACAGTACATCTGTCGAAGAGCTGATTCTCCTAACGCCTATCTGATACGGAGCTGACGTAGATTCGTGCGACCCCCGACAGCATTGTCTCCATCTCGGAGCCCCAAGGTGCACGGAGGCCTAGAGGATGTCGACTTCACCGCACGACTGGAGTGTCCTGATTGGCCTTATTGGCATCCGTCGCAACGTCGTTCTCAGACGTTGGCCTGTTCTATAGCGCTGTGAGAAATCCTTCATGGTCTGCAATATCAAGTTAGTAGTCGTGTGCGTCAAATTCCAGCAGGTGAAATCCAAATAAGCACTTCACGTTCTTCATTCATTAGCTAAAAACCCGCAGCACTCTAGCTGCTAAACATCCTTCGAATCCCCGCACCAATGGAAGCTAAAGTTCTACGGATTCTGGGCTCCAACGGATTTGTTCGGTTTCTTTTAATTCTGTCACATAACGAAACATGGCGGCGTACACTGAATTTTTTTCGTGGCGTATTTTCGTAATGGATGTTTAATTGGATGCGATATTATTAAAAAAGCTTTTATTGTTTTAACTGCGGCCGTAAAGGCAAATCCAGCATTGAACTAACAGTTTCCTGTGGTAGGAATTTGCATGCACAAGTGAGCAAGGAAGTGCTTGCATAATCTGGAGGTTAGGAGGGAAGAGATGCAATGCCAGCAAAGCCGAAAGGTAAGTGATGTGTGGCGAAATGCAATTAGAGACTTATGCTTGACGATGAGATAATCACCCGCAAGATTATCGAGAGGACACGCACATAGCAGATTAGCGCTCAACTCGATGGTGGGCACACGATCGTCAAGGTCGTTGAAACCACGCACTCACCGGAAACTCGGCAGTTTGCCCTGCATTCACCTCAAACAACCTTGCATCACTCACTTACGCAAATGCGAAGTGCTCAGACAGAGGGTTCACTGCAGTCGACGATGTATTTTGCTGCAAATAAGGGAAAAACTTTTACAGATTAGTTTTGACTTTCGAAGGATTGTCGAAGAATATATCTTCGAAAAAGAAACTTCTGAATTATTCATAGGTGGCTGTTTTGAATTTTAAAAGGAATCTCTCAGAAGGAAGAATAAGACTACGACTGGTGAATATAGCTGAAGATAGTGAAGGCACACTAATTTCTTTTGTTTTTCGCCCTATCAAATGAGACATAGTGCCTTTTTGTAAGCAATGGCGGAGATGATCTGACAGTTTCCCAGACAGAAAACTTCTGCCTGATTTTTCAAAATGACTCTTTTTTGAATGTTGCTGATGCAGCAGAACACTCACGTTCGGAGCCAATTCTTTTTGGGCTACACATGCAACATAGTTTCTGCAGTCTCTAGCTGTCTTCCCCCCCCCCCCCTTCCCCCCGCACATAAATGTAATTCGCGCTATTTGAATTCACCATAAGCGCAGCATTAGAATAATGCAATTATTTCTAATGAAATTCATTGCACATGATGCTGCAATTCTTATGGAACATATATGCATGAATATGTAATTCATTCTCGCATATAGTGCTGGAATTGCTGCAGTGGAGTCGCATTATTTATTCACTCTAATTGCACTTCCATTAAATGCTGTGTCACTTCAAAAAAAAATTCCTCAATAATAAGCTGGTCACTTCATGATATATATGATAAATAGTTCCACTCAAAGCAACCAATAATTGCGATCACTCTGGTCAGACACTCAAAGATTTGTTGGCATAAAAGTGCTAGACGGTGTTAATTTTGTGGGGAATATGAAGAAAATATATCCATGTGGATGAACACATTTCGTGTTTTCGATGTTTATTTCACAAGAAACGAGCGCATTCCAAAAGATTGTGTGACACCGTTTTTTGAGTAGTTCTTCAAAGAAACCTTTCGAGGGGGTTAAGTGGCAAAAACGGCATCATCACCTCACAAAAGAAGCTCACCAAAAATTGGCACACTCTTCGTAAAGTTCGCATTCTACCTCATCAAAAACACTATGTCTAGGACATATACTCAACGTCATATTGCAAAAAAAACACTCGCTCGAAGTGGATTGGTTGTGATGAAAAACTATGGCAAATGGATGTTAGAGAAAAGGGCAGTTGTAAAAAGTTGAGTAGTTGTTTAATTGAAACAACATTGGGCGTTGCATTGATGTGTTTTTTGCAATGTTCGTCATGAAACTGTTTAGATCTGTACGCCCTCAAGCTATGCTTGGCTAAGCATTGAAATATTTCACAGGTGTAACCCATGTTGCCATCTCGATGTCATCTCTGAAAGTTTTCCGCTTCTTCATTTCAACCGTTTCCAGAGAAATTATGACTTCTCAATTAATACCTGAAAATTGCTGCTCACATGTTTTTCAAATATTCTCATTTCAAAATGAATCTAGGGTTCATGAATAATAAGGTCAGTCTCAGATATAAGAAAGACTATTATTTGGAGCTGATTCATGGTTTTCATTGTATATTTTTATACAAGCAACTAATCTAATGGGTTGAGGAGCACAGGCCTAGAGAGTGGCGATCTTCTTGCTTCACATTCCAATTTGTTATTTGTCCATTTTCCGCTCGAGCCTTTTAACATGCTGCCGTTTGCGAGTTTTGCAATATAGAGCCAAACCTCATGGGACAGTTGAGTTTGTTTTCTGCCACACTTGAAACCGGAACCAGTACCTCTCCAATATGTACCGCGAGAAAGATTTATAGTCTTTTCTTGAGGGTCGGTAGCGCGACGGCATGATTCCAGGCCGTCATATAGGAGTAGTGGATTTGATCTCGTCTACCGATTTGAATGTCAAGGATTGCAGCAAATAGCAAAAAATAGTAACTTGTGGTGTAATAATATAAAGTGGAATCAAATGGCATATAAGAATCATTTGATGAAACTTATGTGCTGTTTGAGATTACGGATGGAGTGAATTTTCGACGGCAGCCGATCACCTATCAAAATAATGCACCGTTTCTTTTAAACTTCATAGCGCGCTGTTTCTAATGAAAGCTACTTTCGCGCATTTCGGCATGCGGAACGAATGAACATTTGCCGCATTAAAACGGCGATATGAAGTTTGATGGAGGCTTGATGCTATTAAGTGGAAACGCTACAATACTACTGACGGAAGTAGAATATTCGCAAGGCTATTGTTCTATTATTGCTGATATCTAAATCGAAGCTTACATTCGCAAACGTGAAGAATTCTTTGCAGGAACAAGAAATAAAGATTGAATGAGTTGCGCTTATGAGATCGTGTAAGTGCTGAAGCATGTGTTCACATCCGATACAGCCCTACATTCGACGATTACGGCAATATGACTTTCATCGGTCAGTGTGCTGGTGCGTTCGCTTATAAATATTGCGTGACTGCACAAACAGATTGCATTATTGGACGAGGCATGTTTGACGCACATGTGCCCATGAACATGCATCGCATAATGGCGCTAATTCATCGCTTATTTTAAAGCCACAAGTCTCTTATATAAGATACATGTTAAGCAAATTATACGCCTTTTAGTCTGCTTACGTTGGGTGCATCGTTCTGTGGGACGTTATCTGTGATGAGTTCAGCAAGGGGTCTCAAGAGGACTTCTCACATTTCACACCAGACGCAATTCACATATCCTTCTATTGTTCCATACCAACAACAACTTGCCAGACATAAATTGCCTACTCAGCACTTATCAACTGATCCATAAAATTTTGTTTATAGACGAATGCTGTAATGTTTCAAACGCTGAAGCTATTGAGCGTAGATGAAGTAATCGAGCCATCGAGTCGTTCTCTTCCAATTTTAAGCATCAATCATGAAAGTGCATTATCGTTCCCGTTGAACATTTGAAATCAGTGAAATGATCATTGCAGAAAAAAGTGCACAAATTGAGGAATTTATATTGCGCAAAGAAAAGTGAGGCAGTCATGAGATCGTTGCTGAAAAGGTGTGACAGGTAAGAACCTCAATCAACTCCACGTTTCCTTAAAGCAAATAGCAACTCGTTGCTTAAGATACTTCCGTCATTGTTTGGTATTAATAAACATTTTAGAAAATCAGAAAGTTTCCCTCAGGTGCAATTGCCCAGCATTGTTTGCTTAGTGATGTAGTTGTAGCTTAAGGTGTGATGCGATGTGAAGATCGCGTGAGATTGATGAAATTGGTGGCGTGTTTTGTTATTCGTATGTACTATCGATGTAACAATTTGTTGTTGGGCCGATGGTAGAAAAGCAGCCAACTCTTTCAGGTGGTTGACTTGAGGTTCTCGAGATGAGATTGCGCCATTAGGCATGTCGGCACGCCACAAACCCATAAAGTTAATGCATTCGGACCCATCCACAAACAATAACTGAGCTCGACTACGCAACCATAGTGCGCAACATACGTCCACACTTGTCAACGCATAATGTTGCTTTGACGTTGGTAATATGCCTACATGCTTGATCCCACAACGCATCATTTTGTGCAAAGGGTCTCTTCACTAGTATAGCCCCGTTCACTTGCATTTTCAACTATTATTAACTTAAACGAATACTCTGAGTGAACGTATGCAATTGCACCACTATCACTTCTAAAGTGTCGTCACAAATGTGTCATTATCGTCTTTGATTAGAATAACAGCTTGTGGTGGAATAAACTTCGAACATCATATCGATTGCAGCGGGTGCGACTGTTGTTATAGAGCTCAATCGGGCCTCGGTTCAAAAACAAGAAATTCTATTTATCCACCTCTAACTGTATTTTTGGTTTGACATAGACGAATAAACACGAATATTCCTTCAAGAGGCAAATATAGGGGAGCAATCTGCACATCATAAAGCTTTCAGTCACATGCCTCTTTTTTCCTCCTATTCTGCTCACGCAATATCACCTCTTTCCATATCAACATTTTTTGTTTGAATATGACTTTGTTGAGTTTGTAATTTGCCTTCAAATAATGTCTGAAAAAAGCAGTATGTGCATTTGAGATTCTGACTGGATGAAGAGAGAAGATGAAATAAGCTCAACAAATAAGGCCCATTCACTTCATCGCAAGCTGTTAATCTGAGCTCATTTAATGCTTTTACTACGACTCATATTTTTCGCTGTGTGACGTCCTACACTTGCTTCTCCCGGCGCAAAGAAGCTTCAATATTTGTCGACTGCGTTATGCCACAATCGATATAAATAGTCAATGTATCCATCTTTTGATGTGACCATCCATAGAGTAAAAGACTGCACAGATGAATCGGATGGATGACTACTGCTGTGAATGTAAAACCAGCACTTCATTATGACTGAATAAGAGTGGTGAAACGCAGTTCCACTTATTTCAGATTAAATAAATTCAAGCTGTGACGTCATGCGTCATACCCGGATGGTACAGGAATTGAACTTGAAAAATGTTTGTATGCGATACTGGAAGGGAATTGAGGAAATAACTACTTGTGAATTTATGTATGAAGAAGTTATTCAATGCAAGCAAGATTGTATCGAAGCAATTGCTGTTGAATGTGCCAACAAATGATGCATTTGGCAATTGTCGAAATTAGAGTGATGTGCTTAGGTGTTTATGATAGGAATCGACATGAAAAGAGTCAGAAAAAAACATCGCTAGGACGCTTCCGTGAGAATGGCCCTATTCTTGAACCGTCAACAATACCGGCACTGATTCAGGCGGAATACGCTGCGGAAAGCATTTAGAAGTCACAAGCATCAAATGACTCAGGCGACACCTTTTTTTAATGCTATAGAAAGTTTAACTTTTTTATATGGAAATGATGCTGCAAACGTTGCTTGTCTTACGGTACCAATCAGAAACGGTATTCGCAAAGAAAAAAAAATTGAAAAACCAATCGAAGATCACATGCACAAGGTTTTTGATCGATGTGAGAAGTAGTTGAAGCATCGCGAATGAAAAATAAAACGGCACGCAAGCAATTAATGAAGGTACGCATATGACTGAGGCATGCAAATATTAATTAAAGTTTTTTTGGATGGTGCTCATAGAAATGTATGCGAGAAGGAAATGAAGTTTGCAACATCACCCCACTAAGCAATATCAAGACCCTTCGCTTAAGTCAGCTTTTACTGGAGACAGCTAATGCTTCTAGATGAAACTTTCAAAATTATACTGATCCTGAAACACTCGACAATAAACAATCTGCGTAGCCCCTTGCGCAGCTCCCGGGACAGGTTATCTATAATAGAAGCATCCGATTTGAATAGGTCATTAAACAGATCACCCTTATTATTAAGACGAACCATTGCCATCAATGTGTGAGCTAGGTTTATTAAATATACGGAAAGTTCCGAGCAATCAACGATAAGCGATACACGAACGCATTCACTCTTTCCTAGCCACTGCAAAATATTTGTAGGCAAGTGGTGCAGAAAGATAAATGAACAGAACACATATACCTTTGAGATCGTCAAATGCTTGCACGTTCGCTTTGCAAAAATGGTTTGTGATGACGCCATGCTGTCTATAAAGTATTAGCTCGAGAGCAGATGAAATCACACTTATAAATTTCACTAAACGTATCATAAAATGACCTCGTATTCAAATTTGCCCATTGAGCCATCAGTGAAGAGAAATGAATAGTGTGGACAAATTTGCGAATATTCTGCATTAGTTGATTTTCACTTTGGTGCCATCCAGTTACAATAAGGTCAGTCAATTAAAACATGAGGGTATCATTTCGTAATCCTCATTGCTTGCTAGTAATTTGTGTAACCGGTTGGCCACGTGAGAAGAATGCAAAAAAACATCTCGTGTCAGCTCCTCTGACTGCTTTCCCCACTCATTTATAATATTACGTTTTGCCTTAAGCAGATGCCTTTTTGGAACTGCTATGCAAGAAGCATTTAAATCGTCATAACACTGATTGCTGAAAATGCAAAAAAAATTGAATACGACGAAGGTATCGGAAATAAATTTTTGACTCAGTGGAATTGAGTACTGAATTAATACTGAAATATCAAAAAGAAAAAGTATCCCAAAGCGTTTATTTGAGTTTGCTAAGTGAATGCTTCCAACGAAATCAATGCAGCTGCATTGTTCAGCTATCGCACAATAATTGCCATTTTGTGGCGACATTCGTTGAAAGTGGGAAGAGGGTCGTAAATGGCTATACTTTTTGATGCGCCATTCACATACAAACTGGTAAATTGTTGTGGTCAGCTGTGTGTATGTCTCCTTAAGCATTTCGGCCAATGTCGATTACGGTAGGTGTGCTAACATCGAATAAATTGATTGGATAAACGAGAGCGCTTTGATGTTCGATATGCCCATCAACGGTCAGTACCGTCGAGAGACGAGTCGGCAAACATTTTCGCGCAAAGTGAACAATCGAAAAGCCGTTGTGCGACGAAGCGAGTATTATCTCTAGACATTATGATTTGTCAACATTCGTCCACCACGATGATGCTCAACCGTCATCATCTTAATGTCTACGAACAATCCCATCACAACATTTCCTTCTTTGTTGTACAACGAAACGAGACATATGCACGCATACGTATGCGCAAACACTGCCATGCTTTTCAAGCTCTATTAATATTCATCATAGTGACGGTGACGAACGCATCGGTTGGATTACCAACGAAGCGGAGAAGTGGGGGGGGGGGAGGGGGGAGGAGGAGGGTGAACATTCAATTTTTAGACGTTCCTCTTTCAGGAAGCCTCAAACAGCATAAAAGTTGTAAAGTAAGATGCGTATTCTATGCTTCTTATGACACATCTCGTAGCACATTCTAAGATCGAACATCACCTTACAATATACCAACTAAACCTCAACTATGATCATTAGAGTGACGTTTTCTAAGATACTCAACTTCTCAGCTTTTGATATGACTTAGTTCTCCACGATAAATGTAGCGAATTTTGCCTTCAAAATCCCAGCAGTCATGTCCTAAGATTCAGGAGCTAACAATGGTGTTAGCTCACAGGTTTTTTTTGTTTTCCATGAAAGCCTTATGTCAACTGACGATAGGCCACGAGCAGCATGAAGGTCGGTGAATGCTAAATGAGTGATCGAGTGAAAGCTCATCAAGATATATTCAACTACCTTTCCTCAGCTACTTCTTAGATAACTGAGAAAGAAGCTATTCAGGTGGAAGAGAGATTTATTTTCGGCTCCTGAAGAGAATACATGTTGCGATACTGTACTTTTGATGACTCACAAAAACTCCGAGTTTATTCTCTGTATCTTGGATCGGAATTATCCGGAGAAAGTAGCACAAATGATAGATGCGTTGTTACTTACGGTTTCCATAATATGGCATCATCGTGGGAGTGAGTGGACCACTCATAACGTGGTACGACCGAGCTTGTGACAGCATCACGAACCTGAGATCATCATACAACCCTTTCGCTGCACCTATCATTGGCTGCAATCTATGAGTGCCAAGGGTGTGCATGCAACAAATATGTTCTTTTTGGTATTTTGCGAAGCGCTATAAGGTTGATGAGATGGAACAGTATTAATAAAAAAACTGCTTAGTTGACTGACGGTAATGTTGGTGAAGTGAAGAATCCACTAAAAATTGTCGCGTCATTTCAATCGCTAAAGAAAGAGATTGCCTCTCGGAGAGGAGCAAGTCTGCAGCTATAGAAACTTTTGGCAGAGAATAACGAAGTAGCGAACATTCGCTTCCTCCTTTCCATCTTAATTGTGGAGCGAAGCTTGTCCTGAACGATCATCCATACAAATTCGATCATCTATTTTTTATTGTCGAAAATACATTGGCAAAAATGATGAACGGTGAACGATGGAATTTATCACTAATCAGAGATATACAACACAAAATCCAATCATAGAGACACAGAAAAAATACACAAAATTAGAATTGTAATAGCCATAAAGTGTCAAAATTGCAACAATAATTGCAATAAAGATAAATTTCTGCAAATGCAATAATAATTGCATTGTGGTAAACAATATAATAATAAATGCAATAGCACAAAATAAACACATTTTGCATTTATAATGAAGTGGTGACAGCGGCGAATGTTTGTTTGTCGCCGAATTCAGTGATGATTCTTAGAAAGGAAGAGAGGGAGAGCTTCAAAATCACCGAATTATCAATGAGAGTCTTGTTCGTTACTTTTCCTAATTAACTGTATAAATAACTCTTTAATGTTTTGTTTGACAAAATATTAAAATACACATCATTTAAGTGTTTATTTGGGTTGCTCGACTGACTGTCCACCTTCATGCGTGCGTAACAAACACTCAACCGAAACGATTCGATCACTCGAGCGGTGGTTAACATCCGAAGAACCCTCTTGTGCTGCTGAAGAATGATGTCTTGACAGCGTTGCCGCATTGCTGAAGTGAGTGTGGCATAGACGTTCACCGAAGAATTCAAAATTGACGAACTCAAATCCGGGACTACACCGATGGGATCTCCTGTGGGTGGTGGCTGGTGGCGCACAGCTGTCAATAGGTGACAATATGTTTGGCTTTCTTGTAAGCAACAACTGTAGTACAAATATGTAACGCCTTTATTAGCGCACCGTTCGACAGCCAAAACTTGTCTAAGTTTGCAGCAATCGTCAAAAGCTGTCTTAAGCAATTTGAACAAATCATAAAGATATGGTAACAGTCGAGTCAGAATCCACCACTCAGTGCTGTAACAAGGACAATGTCAGAAAACATCGTGTACGAATAAAAATAACTTCGTCTTAATGAACTTTGATCTACTAATTAATCCAAAATGCCTTCGGAAATAATTGCCTGAAAGAAGGCAAGCATTACTTTACATTTTTTTTACTTGATTGGCTAGAAATGCCCCAGTATATTCTGTTCTTTTTTTGAGTAGAAATTTCCTATCATACCGCTGCAAAGCAAATTGCAATTAATGGATGGCTTATTTAATAAATCGTAAGTTATCGCTATCTGCTCCAAACAAAATGGTATTCCCTAAGGAGTAAATAAATCATTAAGTGGACCATCTCGACGATAAAACGAATGAAATGATCTTTAATTTAGCTGAATATTAATTCGCTATAAATGGTTGATATTGACATTGCGATTATCACTTCGAACAAATTTCTTTGCTGAATGAATGCTGAGGAGAGTGATTTATTTGCATCGAAATGAAATGTGTTAACAGTATCATATATGCAAATCACAACACCCTTTATCCCTCTTTCAAATGTTACGCGATGGCTTAGAGAGAAGCGACAAAGACAAAAAAGCGCCGATGAGATCGATGCACCTGGAATACAGACGCCAATCACGCAAGCATCCACTCTTCAAAGAAGTACTGTCGATTGGCTTCAATGCCCTAATCGGCCTTCTTTTTCTGATTCTTTCTGGCGGCGTTTCGAGGGGATTTTCGCATATCTACTTCAAAGCTAGTCCATTAAATCGTTTTAAGGGATTTCTATAGAGGTCTCCAAATTTTGCATTTCGCCGGAAAATTGAAAATTTCATAGGTAGCTTTGAATGAAGGGATTTAAAATGTTGGAATAGAGAATGCGAGAACAATTCGTGCAAAACATTAACTTTTTCCCATTATATTGCCATAAGTTGCCATATTTCGATGACTAACAACATTGAAGGAGGCAATTTCAGGTAGTTGAGTCTCATCGGTCGAGCTAATCCTTAATGAATGTTGGAAACGTTGAAGGCTCACAGTAGTGACAATTGCAAATTGCAAAGCAATCGCTGTTTACAATACCAAATTTGCGCATGTAATTGCAAATTCGATGATTCTCTCCCATCGATTATAAATTAAACAGTTATCGAATAAAGATGTGCCAATTTCAATATTCGGATCACATAAAGAAAAATATGTTACAAATAACCGATATAGATAAATCCGACGAAGAAGGCTGTTTATTATTTAAATATAGGAAAAATTTGGCAGTAGAAAAGCTCTCCTCAATAAAGCCAAAGATTTCACTCATCGAAGCCTTCAACAGTGATCGCTTGCCAAGAATGATTTAAAATATAGAGTGCTAATATTAAAGATTCAGCTAGGGTGAAATAAGTGCAGTACCAAACATTTTGCACAAGCCTTTATTAACATATAAAACACTGCTTAACATGAACCAACTCTTTCATCTTTACGAAAGTGATCTCTGCAATATGCGTTATATGTGGTGAAACGGTTGAGTTACACCTTTCAGTCAAATCAATGTGGAAAGCATTAAATATTGTCACTTCGCAACGGCGATTGTTGCCTGTTACAAGTCAGCTAAAGAAAAGCGGACCTTTGCAACGAAAAACAACCAACAAAACAACATCTACTGACTATGCCATCGATGAATTTTTCTCAACGGTAAATCACCACCTGCCTTATCATAAAATTCTCAGCAGTAACAAGAAGGGGAAAAATAAACAGCTACGTTACGCCACCTGTTGTGACAGGTAGCATAACCTAAATCAAATATTGACTTCTATAGGCTAAACAAAACTAAAACATGACAAAAGAGGTTTAAGCAGAGAGCTGCTGAGTATGCAAACTTTCACCAAAAAGTAAGATGGTCAAATGGTGCATCCGACGGTTATCGCTTTGATTCGATTCGTTAACGTTCAGTGTTTCACCTCACGAGGAAACGAGTAGAAGTACCGTGGAAACGTGAGGATCCTACTCGAATTTAAGAGTTGTACAGGCTCCGTCATCCTGATTCCTGCCTTACTGGATTGAGACTGGAAACGACAGATGGATGAAGACGAATGGATCGCTTCCGGCAGTAATCATCTGAGCATCTTTTACAGCTTTCTTGCACATATGAGCACTTCTCATTTGTACATCAGGTGGATCGAGAATCTAACAAGCTTGGCTGGTCATGCTCGAACGATAATGGACGTTATACCTATTAGAACTCGAATGAAAATGCAAAGAAATGCTTTCAAAGATTGGATAAACATAACGCATTGGATAATAAAGAGGAGCTCTAGACGTTCTAAAAGCGGCATCACCACCACCATCAAATCGTCAGAGACAGCTGAGAACTCTAGAAGGTGCAAATGTGATGATCTTCTGTCTCATTATAATCTAAAAACGAGTCATTTCAATCTACAACTTGCACCGTTCTGCCGTACCATGAAACTGAAAGCCTCGGAGACCTTCTATGAGGTCGTGATGATGGCAAGGCGTACTCATCCTCCCCCACTCCTCCCCTCCCCTCCCTCGCTTGCATAAATTCTGCTTTCAGCCTCCTACCTTAGCCTCACATGACCACGAGATTACGAAGTTTTCTACATTTTCTGCTTCATGTCGTGCTGATAGCTGAGGTTCATGGGGCTACGTTATGGTAGCCGGTGTTTGTAGTGACCCCGAGTCAGTCAGTGGCTCAGGCTGATGGGAACGGTATTAGATAGCAACTCACGATTTCTTGAACCATTCACTGCATTTGGTTACTTTGTAGTTTATTGAGATTTATATATGTGATACACTTCATAACAACCCTTCTCCTATCCCTTCCAGACCAATTTTTTCTTCACGATATCTTGAAGANNNCGTTGGTGCAGAATCCATCAACAAATTTATGTATTGCTATTAAATGAACGCAAAGCATTATACCTTTTTGCTTGATGCATTGCTCAATCACAGACAAAAGTAGGATTTTGTGCTTTCAGAAGTTACGTTCCACTCTCTGCATCCTGGTAGACGATTCATTGTAGACGTGTTGAAATCTTTAAACCGTCACGTGACACAAAGCCAAAATTTGGAATGCGGCTGATGGCTTGAATGAACTTCTGTATTGCTCAGAAAGAGGGGCGAAGGAGAGGGGGCAAAGGCCATAAATGTCTTTCATGGAAATCGCAACAAGTTGCTAAGTACCAGTACGTAGGCATATAACTTCACTAATCAATCATTCTTACTTAGAAAGTCAATGGACAACATCCACTGCTCGATGCGCAGGTGGACACATTCCGCTCTGAAAGCTTCATCTGCTGAAAACAGGACCGTACTAACAACCTTCATTGCCACGACACCAACAGCTTCTAACAAGCCTTCGTACAAACCTTTCAAATGGCAGTTCGGGATTTCAATTTTTCAATTTAAGGGTAGAGAGTTTTTATGCCCCCTGAAGGAGATGAGTAGTGCCCCATCACCTCCAACAGTGCCACATCTACGCCCATTTAGCACCCTGTCGAAAATGCTGGAGATGGTGAGCAGAAAACTTGGCTTTTTTGTTCTTCTCTAGCATGCGCACGAGTATTCGTGGGTTATTTCAACAAATTGCGACCAGCACACTTCAGACCTCTTCTGAAACTAGATTCCGGACTACTGCTCAATTCCGATTCCTCTCGAACAAAAATTCACTTGAATTATAGTGGTCGGTATTTCTCAACCGCCAGCACATGCTTCCATGACGACAACTAAATTAAGATTAACAGTCCTTGAGTGAGAGTGAACCTTGCCCACATTACTCGTTGGTTAACATGTTGAGGATACTCGTTACATCATGCGATTTGTGATGCTATGATGAAGTTGCCGATAAAAACTGAGGTTCGTGCAGTAATGCCGACATCATGCCTTCCGTAACGCTGATAAACGACTGCTTGAAATTTATGTCACAAAATATAAACGAGGTTTCAACGAAAGAACAAACCAATCGAAGCACTTCCTTGGGGACCATCATCGTGACGAACAAAAGACAGCTTCCGAGAAATGCAAACACGCTATAATCGTTTAAGTACGGGAATTCTCAACATAAAGGAAGTGATAATGCGACTGAATTGACAATTCCTTTAGTAGTAGTTATGAAAACGAGAAAACCCATTGTTATCGATAGGCGTAGGTAGAACTATCAAAATAAAAACACATCAACATCATGATGCAAACAACCACCGTCGAGACAATGGCCAGTATTATAAACAACGACAAATTCCTAGCAGCATCGCAAAAGCCCGAAGGACTTCTGGTTACGTTGCATCAAGCAAGAAACTTTATTCACTGACCACCTCACCTCTCCTTCGCCCTTATGAAAAGCCCCGTCGACCTTAAGCAGCCAGAATAACCCAACTTATGAGACAGTACAAAGACACACATCACTTCAAAAAAAAAAAAAAAAAAAAAAAAAAACACACAGAATTTCAACGAGTCAATACGAAGACAGCGACGACTGTGGAAGAGACAATTTAAATATGAGTAATAATATTAGAAAACGGGTAACACTTCAAAAGAGACTTTAAAAAACGTGCACATCCTACATAATATAGTTTAAAAAATTCCATTCCCAATAATCAGCAGTTCGCTGACAACTTTCCAGTCATTCACTATCACTCATCAACCCAATTCCAAATGTTTTCCCGAGTGGGTAAAATTGCATTTGTGTCCCAACAACGTTCGTTGAATAAATAAAAATAATAACCGAAAGCAAAACATTCATGCAAATTAAAATAAGAAACGTACATAAGCAGACAGCGTCGGATGTCAATAAGCAGTAAGACAGCAAAGAGATCTGAAGCGGAAAAAAAAAGAAAACGGTGTGCAGGTGACGGTTGTTGGAAACGAAACGCTCAACAATGTAACCATCCGATGCTACCATTAAACAGAACTAAATGATGCTGCCAATAATCGGTGATCACTGACACCGTCAGGTATCAAATTCCACCTTAGTGACTTTCGTCACAGTATTAAAGGACTGGTATGAATGACTTCCACTGACCAAAATTGACAGCCAGAGCTAAAAAATTACCTCAGCTACCTCGCCAAAATCCACATAATAGTCAATTGATGACCTCTGAAGCCAACTTGCACAATATTAGAGTTCATTTACAACAAGCAACACTAACACAACAATGCAAAGTATACCTTAGAAAATTCAAAATATAACATACAGCACATTGACGCATCATAAATTCAACCACATTCACGTAGAGCATATTCGAATGCGTGCTGCCCCACGATGCCAGAAGTTAACATTACATTGCGAAAGAGCATTTTCTCTTCTCTTATATCCTTACTGTCCATACCACCCCACCGCCTACTGCATGAATAATACAATTCCCCTGAACAATATCCAGTACGTGCGATAACATGGTTTTTCCACCACATTTCCTTAACTCGCTTAGCACCCCGAACAGCTTAACTGGCGATTGAAGTGACGGCAATGTTGGGTCCAGCAGAGATGATGATTTCGCCGTATGGTTCTTCCTGCTTCACATCAATTGCTTGCCACTTTTTCAGTACGAGCAATGTGTAGAACTTCTGAGCGGCTGTCTTTCGCGTTGAACCCTTTGTTAGAAGATCGGACAAAGTGATCTACAAAGCAATAATTATAGAAACCATGACTGGCCCAAACGGAATCGATTCTGCCTATCTCACAGCACAAAGAAAGTGGAAAAAATGCTTCGTCAATATAGAACTAAGGCTACCCGTGTTGAAGTTCCTCTATTCCACTTCTAAATAATTTGTCAGGAATAACTAACGTACCTCCTCACTAGCAGAAGACTTCAGTTTGGTGGAGATCGAGTTGAGAACATTCTGCGTCCTCTTCGTCCACCTGTGGTCATCGTCAGCCTCACCTGCACCATCTTCTTCCTCCATTGTTCGCTGAAATACGACACAAATATCACGCAGTCAGCATAACTTCCTCTTCGAAAACAGCCACCTCTCTCAGTAAACGCAACCATCAGTCTCCTACAACCCCACCTTCATATTATTCATACTCCCTTAGTTAACAAACCAATAAATGATATGCGAAAAAACGCCTTTCTATTACAATTGATTCTGCAACTTGCAACTATTTCACAAATTCTTTTCCTTAAAATCGGTCCTCATTGAAAGAAAGACCGATGACTGCAACATTCCTTTCCATTTTAAGTGTTTACAATTGTTTCTAAGTTCAGAGAACAGTATGAAAGATGGCAAAAAACATCATTATATCTTGTGCAGTATACATTCGTTGATTGCAGGTATGCAAAATGTCATATCAACTAAATTCTTCAATTGCAGCTTCAGTGGTTTCCACACTGAACCTACCAAACCACCGACGCAGACATATATAGAACCACAAATTAATATGACTTCACTCATAATGCATCTTATAAAGTCCAAATAAACCAAACGCGCCTGCTTAGAACGCCGGAGGCTTGTATATAGATATAAAGATGCCACCATGCAGGAAAATGCGTTTTTATTCTGAGCATCGGAAAAAACAGTGAACTAAAACTAAACTAGCCAAGTAATACATTAGTTAAGGCACACTGAAACAAACCTCTGCTCTGCTCCTACGCTCTTTCTTTTTATCGGTGGCTGTCAGCGGCTCTTTAGCAGTTGTTTCTAACAAAGCCTCTTCTGGCACACCCTGCGGCTCTTCTTCCGGAATTGGCTCCATTCCCATCGGTGAGCCCATTGGCGACAGTCCGCCTCCACCAAGCTCGTCGAAGTCATCCATACGATCGTCCTGCAATTAAACTCCAGTGCGCAAAGAAACCACCGATCGGTGTCACAACTGCGAGTGAAACTAACTGTAATAACTTAGACAACAATCCATCACGAAGTAGATCCTGGGGCAGTATTCGTTTCTTCATCTCGCAAAAAGTCAGCGATGGAATTATGTCCCACTCTATTTTAGAACTCTGGACAAATTTGCAACCATACTACGTGCCGTGCTCTGATAAAACCCCAAAAGAATGACAGCAAAATATGCGCAGGCGTTCCATAATTTCCTTTCCTATTAAACAATATGTCAGCAGCTGAACAGATCGCTTGCCAATATTTTTTCTGATCAATGTAGTCAATAAAATGATGTGAAATTCCGTTATTTATGCACGTAACAAAACGTGAATATTTCCTTCGAAAAACTCAAAGAGGATTTCTCGACATTTCTCCCGAATGCACTGAATGCCTGTAGAAGATGGACCTTATGCCCAACGAAACAGCTAAAATAAGAAAACAACTATTCGTGTCAAAAGGAAGTACGAGTGTGCAGCCGATTCAAGAACCAGCATCACCTGGAACGATATTAATGAACTAGCTGAAAGTGAATTAGTTGACCGTTTTTGTGAAGCAAATAAGCGAAAGGAAATCGGCTGCTTATTTTGGAAATTTCATTGAAAGCTCTTCACATATTCGGGCTAGATGTACAAATTATGTACGCAAAAATGTTAAGATGAGAGACGCTCCCCTGCCTCGCTTAAAAGTCTGGATGGCAAGAGCAATGAGACACCGATCCAATCGTAACTTGCTTATATCGAGCATAAAAACATGTGCGCCTATTGCTTTTAACGGAGTAGATAAGCAAACATATAAGCAACGAAAATCTGCATCCTTATTCGTCAAGTTTTTTCTTGTTATATGTCGTACCAATTAGATTTCATTAACGGAAACGCAAATACTAGTAAAGCTGCGAAGCTGAAACGCACCATGAAACCAGAGACGATGCTCCCTTCCGGCTCGATGCCTTCTTCGACACTCTCGACCATTTCGAGATCACGACGAATCTCGTCTCCGCTTACCGCACCTGCGTTGCGAGATCGGAGCACAAGATGCGAACGATACACCTAAAATTAATGTTTGTCAGAAAAATAAATAAAACCCTCTCCCATTTATCGAAACATTACACTGAGTAGCAACTCCGCATCATTACAGTCAGTCGAGGTGATCCAGTAAGCCGCAAAAACTCGACAAGTTTGAACCACGTCTCAAGTGCTTATTGTCGCTTGTATTGGTTATTTGTGTTGTTAAAAATAAAGTCCTCATTAGAGGTATATCGTCGTCATATTTTGCTACACACCTCTACCTCACCGCACTCGCCACCCCTTTTCCGCTTTTATATTTTACTCTATGATAACGCCCTATGGACATCACACGTAATTTTATTTGGACACCTATTCTACATCGCCTTGTTGGAACTGCTCTAGAAGAGGCCTAATATAACTATCGACGAGAACCCATCGCCAGCAATAATGAATTGCAGCTCCAGCAGGAAAAGAAACTCTCCATATTGAGGCGGCATGAACCCTCAAGCAGATATATCAGTAGGGTTGTTTTCATTTTCATTCTCATTTTCAGCAAATAAATCATTCAATTTGAAAACATAACCGCATTTTCATTCGAAACCTCGACTAACACCTGGAATATAACTTTCAGCAACGTTAGAAAAAAATGATGAAAAAATCGGAGGCCTGAAGGATACAAACTTTGAGAAGTGGTGCCGCGCGGAGTGATGCACATCCAGGATTGTTAAAGAGCCGCTCCACATTACCGCTTTCCTTCAAACGCATCAATTTCTTAGTGGGTGGGGCCAAATCGAGTGGCTGCAACGTATCTCTGAAAGGACAAAAATTTATGAGCGAACACGATTTCAAAATCAACAGGTAAGCTACCTCGATAAGAAACAGCAACAAAACAGAAATAGAGGAAGCGTTCATAGACAAAAAGGTGTTTGTTGCTTTGGGAAGTGCGCTCATCACAACGAGATTTAAATAAATTCTCTGAAGAACAACTTTTCATTGCCCATCCCCATCAGTATTATTTCGCAACGTAACAAAACCAGCAGCAACAACATTCAATTCCAGTAACCCTAATAAATTATTGGCATAAACATAGAAAACCGATTTGCGAACAAGCTAAACGATGATTTGCTTGGAAAAGCCCTTAAAAGATCTTTATCAAAACAAGGCATATCAGCTGATTTGCGCTAGAACTCTTCTTCGTCGAAGAGTTTCCAATTTACTATGATTTTGTCTTTCGCAACAGTACTTCTTAAATAATCAACATGTTACACTACAATGTTTCATTACATCATTACAGTAGCAGCGACAACGTGCCACGATCAAACTATTAAAAAGAGATGATGAATAAACGTTACCTATAATCGGCCATATTGGCTTTCATTTCATCGCCCGAGATATTCTTCTGCTCGTCGATAATCAGGCGCCGTTTTCTTTTCGGCTTCGCTTTCTCCATTCCTGCCATCGCCATGGCAGTCGCATCGAGAGGCTCGAGTGCAAAACTTTCGCTCAAGAGTGCGCCTATAAATTGATCACAACCGATGGCACCTAATCTATATACAACAGAAATTAACTAAACATTACAAGTGAGCAATTCTTAGAAATTCCGTCGTTGATATAAGCCGCTATGATAGCAAATCGAAAGAAGGAGGCAGAGAGTGCATGAAGCCGCCATGGGAGTGCTCGCTTTTTTATAAGAAGATAATGACTGGTGGCTCGTTCCTAGCTTGAAAAGGAACAAAAGAATAGAAAATCCGATCCCCGTCTTGCAGAAAGAATATCTTTCTTTATCTCTGTATGCTACTTCGCATGAAATCTCAAAAACTCTTCTCACTCATCTCCGACTGCCTCATCATCATCCACAAATCATGTGAGGGAATGGTTCAACTCACTGAATATCATGAAATTCACATTACTTCCCTAGTGTTTTGCTTCATGCGCGCGTGAAAACGTAGAATGAATTAACACCTGATATGTAACATTTGGGAACAATAAGTGCTTTCGAATGTACTAGTGAAACGCAGATCGAACACAACGATCGCTCTCCCAGCGTTTCTTCTAAGCGCTTGGAAGTGGAACTGCACCCTTGGCTAATGCGAAAATCTACTACTTGTTATTGCTAAATAGTTCTCTTATGATTTTTGAATAGTAGATTCACCTGAAGGATATTAGTTGCCTAAAATACTTCAATATCCCCAACTCCTCTTCTAACGAATTTCCGTCTGAGTACTAAAGACTCCTTTCACAAAAAACAGGCAAGACAATGAAATGAGTGGTCTGAAGTGCTCACCAGTGACCGGAGCTACACCAATGCCCGGGATAGCACCGACGCCCATCTCCTCGGTTTCCATCGGAATCTCATGCTCTGCACCAGGCGCCTCCATGGCGTCTATGCCCTTCGCAAGCTCAGTTTCATTGAACAGCACATCTGAATAACGCTAACTTTCAATCACATGGTTGATGCAGCTAGGTAGAGAAATTTAGAGATGTGCCTCAATTTGCTTCAACTGCGTAAAGAAGTGGGACAGTTGCAAAAATAACGAAGCTTGGATATTTTACAACTGTGATCAGTAGATAAAATATAATGAGTAGGGGATCACATTGAAAAAGTACAGCCAACGATCACGCCAGCTGCATTTGTGTGAAATTCTGCCACTAAAAATTGCTTCCCACGATTAGGGATGCAAATTTTAAAACTTCGTTCACTTTACGTTTAACTGAAGTGTTTTCAATTCACTAAATCAAGCAACAACAACCTGCTTTGACAGGTCAGGGTGCACACCTGTCTGTCTGTCCACACTTGTGCATACGTTATCGGCTTTCAAACAATCGACTGCCTATTGACTCAGCAAAGGCTTACTTGTCTCGCTGATCTAATTGCTTCAATAAAAGTATTTATTCATATGGATTTATTTTCACTTTTTTTTTCCGTTGAGATCAATTCCTAAACCGTTATTCGTATCAGCATTTACTCCTCAGTTTTACCCAATTGGCCACATCACCTCACCTCTGGGTTCTTTTACTGCTGACGTTCCCCTGCTGCTTCTACACAGTCATGTTTGTCAAACATCAAACCAAGCCAGCGTGGCCTAC